>KV908604.1:92500-100000 GCA_002005505.1 Botryococcus braunii | reverse complement strand
GTATATGAAGGGTGCACCTTCCACCTAGGGTGCATCACGTGATGGGAGGTCCTTATACCCTGGGCATGCATGGAGAGGGGATTTTGGCCTCTAAAGGGAGGCTCATGCATGGAAAGGGGATTTTGGCCTGGAAGGGAGGCTCATGTTAGGAAAGGGGAATTGCTAGGAAAGGGAGGCTCATGCATGAAAAGGGGATTTGGCCATGAAAGGGAGGTTCATGCATGGAAAGGGGAAGGGAGGTTATTGAACCCGTCGAGTGCGCTGAGCTCAGCACCCACAAAGCTGAGACTTCTGGGCCTATTATAATAATTATACAGTCAAGATTTGCCGGTTCTGCTTCAGAATTCTTTGGTGTCGAAGTGCTCTACTTGCGGATGCGGATTGGCCCTTCCTGGAGGGCAATAGGGTTCCTTGAGGTCAATAGGGTTCCTTGAGGTCATAGGGGTGGCCATGGCTGGAGGTCCATGAGGTGCCAGAAGATCCATTTGGGTCATTTTGGATATCAAAACGATCAATGAATCATTATCAGACTTTTATAACGTGCAGTGCTGTTGAAGCATTTCTGCTTCAGGCGTGACCTGCAATCGAGCACAGTGGCAGCTGTAACGATGTCCGTGGGAAATCCTTCCACACCACTACTGTCCAGGAATAACATGCACTTTCCACTAGCAGAGGTTAGCCAAGAATACCAACGTGCTTCGGACAAGTGTTAAAAATGGAAATATCAGTTCTCACTCTCGCTAACGGCTACGTAACACTACGTCTTGCCAGATAGCAGAGTCTTAGCATCAAAGAGGCCTTGCGATGTCTATGCTACGTCTCTAGAATACAATATTATGCCATCAACGCCTATGCAAGGGCTCTTTTATATGTCTGATCAAACGAACTAGCCTACCGCCACTGCTGTGGTCTTTCAAATGAGTCTTGATCACTAGTGACAGTACTGTCAAACATTCAGCAAGCTCTACACATGCACTCCCATCAGTGCACACAGCAATAATATGTTTCCTATCCTGAATGTCTGAGAATTACACTCGCAGTACTGCTCTACTTGGACCTAACCTTCCCTGCAATCGAGCACAGCGGCAGCTGTAATTACTTATAAGTACCTGGTCCGTGGGAAATCCTTCCGCACCACTACTGTCCAGGAATAACATGCTTTTTCCACTAGCGGAGGTCAGCCAAGAATATCAACGTGCCGTATCAACGGAAGTGACGAGCCATTCCTGGGTCGCACAGAGAAGGCTCGCACTGCTGTACAACACATTACTAATGCACCTAGAAGCAAACGAGTTTACCATTGTACCGGTCGCGTGTCATGTCATTGAGGTACTGGTACCGTATCTTCCTGAAAAATCTATATTGTACATGATGGAGGGAAAAAAGGGCTGTCATGAGTTCACCGATACTCTTATATATTCAAAATATATGCATAACTGCGCACACACACAAGCGCAAATGCACACGAGGACAAACGCATGGTCAGCGCTAGCACAATACCGCCCAGAGCATGAGTGGTACCCCCAAAGGCATATGCAGCAATGCATATTATCTTTCGCATTTCCCAAAACTAGCTACCTGAAGGCCTTGCCACAGGATTTTAAAGTCGAAGGCATAGATGTATGTACGTATCCAGGATCCTCCGGACATCCGGATCCAGATGTATGTGCGTCCCTTGCTCGTCCCATAGGACCTTAAAGTCGAAGGCATAGATTTATGTACGTATCCAGGATCCTCCGGACATCCGGATGTCGTACATGGATCCATGTACGAGAATGTACTCCGAAATCCATTAATTGATTAATCAAGATTGAGTTGCAAACAGTCCACATTAGCTCAGGGCTTCCATGAAAACGTACGGTAGATGTGTCATGCCACTAAGAAAAGGGCATGCCATCAGAAGTAGACAAGCTTTAACTTCAGCTTCAACGAATTCTACCGCCTCTAGAAGCTTGTATACATACGCATATTCTTCCGTAAATACGTATACATACGTGCGTATCTACGCACACAAAACGTATATGTATACAATATGTATATGTATATATACGTACATACCCATACCCATACCCATACGTACATACCCATAGATCTATATGTATAAATGCGTATGTATTTATACAGTATCTTTGCGTATATTTTGCTAGTAGAAACCTGTGGTGGCCATGATGCATACTGTGATATCATGCTTGCATACATCATGCATACTGTGATATCATGCATATCCTATGATTCCTTGGCCATTTTCAATGCACTAGTGTGGCACTCTGCAGTCAAACTGCAAACTTATCAATGCAATATGGTACATCTACATGCCGGTACTTGAAAAGCTCTGCATCATTTTTGTTGGGTCAGCCCAGCGGGTCTTAGATCTTCCGTGCAAGGAAGGGGGTCTTAGAAGGTTCAATTGGCAAACAAACATAAATGGAGACATGCATGTCTCTGTATATGTGCAGCTTAGGATCATGCATGCAGAATATGATGCATCTCGACCTAAGGAAACTTGCTGTGACGTTGTGATCATGATCATGAAGATTATCTGTTCATGAACACACGCTCTTGTTTCTCATCTTTCTGGTTTGATACATGCGGTTCAAACTGACGTACGTGAATGTCAACACTAGCTAGCGTGTACAGCGCTGTATAGAACGTACGTACGTATACCATAGTACCCTGGTGCGCCACAGTACGCACTATACAGAGCTAGTACCTGCTAGAGCATTGATGATGTACAATTTTACCTCAAGCTTCCAAACCAAGCTAGTTAGTAGCTATTGCATTCATGTACACTCTTACCGGTAGCTTTCAAACCGATGTACTTGTACGTTGACGCTGTAGTTGCACCATGATACCCTGGTGTGCCACAGTACTCTAGTGCTGGCGAGCGTATTGTAGCACACTCTTACTTGTCAAACCGATGTGCATATACGTAAGCGACGTACATATACCAAGTACCCTGTGTGCCAGAGTACTGCAGTACTAGCTAGAATAATTTGACTTGGCAAGCCGATGTACGTATACGTCAGCGATGTACGTATACCAAGTACCCTGTGTGCTAGAGTACTGCAGTAATATCTAGAAAAAATTAACTTGGCGAACCGATGTACGTATACGTCAGCGATGTATGTACACCAAGTACTCAGTGTGCCAGAGTACTGTAGTAATACCTAGTGCAATGTAGAACACTTTAATTTGGCAAACCAATGTACATATGCGTCAGAAATGTACATACACCAAGTACTCTTGTGTGCCAGAGTACTGTAGCACTAGCTAGTGCATTGTAGGAGTACTACTAGCACACTTTAACTTGGCATATGTACATCGCTGACGTACACGTACATTGGTTTGCCAAGTTCCCTGGTGTGCCAGAGTACTGTAGAAATAGCTATTGCATTGTAGCAAACTTTGACTTTGCAAACCCATGTACGTATGCGTCAGCGATGTACGTACACAATAATACCCTGGTATGCCACAGTAGGGAAGTACTTCTTCCGCAAGTCTACTTTCACCTTCTAAACTTATGTACATATACGCTAATGCTGTACGTACACCATACTAGCTTGGTGTGCCACAGTACCGGGTTGATTAGTATTGCTAGTGCATTGTACACACTTTTAGTTTTCCTTCAAGAGCATATCAGCATCTCTCCTCTTGTGTTCCCTGCCATCTCTTCTCTTGTCTTTCTCTTCTCTCATCTAGATAAGACACATCGCCCTTGCACGAGCAATGTGTCTATTGGGTATCCCTCCAGCACACGGGCAGTCCTTATCCTTGCATGCACATACGTGCGCAAAGATATTTGAAACTTGCAAAATTTACATCAAACTCCTGCGGGTGTGCTTCTGGGGTCATATACTTTCACGCGTGTGTGGATCGTCTGCGTACACTTTAAGAGCAAAACTGGCCTCAACATGTTCACGACTAGCTCTGGGAGCGGCCCCTGGCCAGCCCATGCATGCCCATATGGGTGGTGATCATCTCCTTGTGCACGATCACATGAAGTCATCCAAAGGCAGATTCATGTGTTAGCCTTTTTGTCATGGATGCATGCCAAGAAAGCGCTATTTGCTTGTGCCCAAGTATATATTTGCTTTGTGAATGTACGAAATTGCGTATGAGAGGGAGAAAAGCAGTACTGCCATCTCACATGCTCGGGCGGTAGCTCACAGCTGTGAACACCTGCAGAACATCAATACCAAAGAACAAAAGCATCGTGAACATAAACATTTGGACCCCGAGCATGTGTAGCATCATCGCCGCAGCAGACCATGGACGTATGTGCTGCTGGGTGCCTCGCCTGGTTGCAGCAAGGAAAGCCTTCCTATCGGAAATCTCATCCACCAAATTCAGCCAAAACCCCAACCAGAATGACAACAGGTGAGTCACCAACCAGATGAAAAGCACTGTGTGGCGGGGCGTCACTCTGATCTGATCGCACTGCAGAAAGTCCTCAGCCCCGCCTTTGAGGAAGGCGGCCCACGTGCCCGTCCAGAACCACCGGCAGAGGCTCCGGAAACCGGTATTCAGTTTGTCGCAAATCGACTGAATGTACAAGATTTTCCGACCGTATTCTTCAAACTCCCAGGAGTTGTGCAACGCGCCGCAAGCGGAGACGAATACCGCACCGAAAGAAACGGACGGCGCCCAGGAAACCGGCACTCTCCAGGCCAAGGACACCAGCACTATCGCTACACAGCGTACGCAACAGATTGACACAAATGCCTTGAGATTGTTGGCCTCTTGCAGTCCCCGTAGCAACAAAGGAGAGTAGTTGAGCGCAGAGAATGCCAGAAGGTACCACCTGCCCACTTCCATTCATTCTGATCAGGGCCTTTACAACATCCAGAGACCAGAGGCACGCAAGCGCATGCGCGCTCACACACACACACACACACACACACACACACACACACACACACACACACACACACACACACATACACACGCGCGCGCACACACACACGCGCGCGCACACACACACACACACACACACACACACACACACACACACACACACACACACACACGCACGCACGCACGCACGCACACACGCACGCACACACACACACACACACACACACACACACACACACACACACACACACACACACACACACACACACTTGCACGCGCGTGCAAGGATTTCAGAGGGAATTGTGGATCAACGCTAGCTGTAAGCTGCAGATATCTGCATATAAAGTTTTTGAGGTACCTTCCTCAAAAATTCTCGAAGAAATACAAAATGTGGTAGACCATCTACGTTTGCAGTGCACTCCATTGTTACACTGCACAGTCCAGACAGAAGGGATTTTGCAAACCACCCTGTCTAGTCACTCAGGTGAATTCTCAGTTTCTGGATGGGAGAATCAGCCAAAAAGCAGTGAGGAGAGGCAGCACATTTAAGAAGACTCAACCGTTAAGGACCACACTCAACCGTGGGGTCACACACTCACCCGCTGAGGACCAATGACAGGAATCTGGGATAGCTTCCTCAGATGGAAGCTATCCCAGCAGGAAGCTAGGAAAAGTCATGCCGACAGGCAGGGCGCTTACATCACAGACAGGGTGATTACAAGGGAGACATTAAAGATGACGGCAGCGGTCATGGGAGGTCTGGGGCCAGGGGCGCCGGCATTTATTGGACAAGCAATTTAGAACAATGCAACATCGACAGCAGCAGCAGCAGCAACAGCGACGACAACAACAGGAACGACAACAGCAAAAAAAGCTGCTGGGCAACAACAACAACAACGAGAGGACGAACACAACAATAACGATGAGAATGACAACACAACCAACGCTGATGACTGCGACGGCAACAACGACAACGACTTTGTCAACGAAAACGATGATGATACTGACAATGTAACAATGATGACGACAGGGACGATGAAGCACAACAAGCAGCTTGATTGACCGCAGCAAAGATGCTCCACACATGGAAGGGGGGGGGGTGAGCACACATGGCAGCCATGATGTAGTCCCGGCAAGCCACAAATAGATCCGGATTGAAAATGATTGACCAGATGGATGCAGATGACAGAGCCCCAATCCAGGCTGCTAACACGGAAAATTGGTCATTTGCAGGTACTCCTTTCAGCCCGAAGTAGGATGATGTAACGCTGCTTGCGAGGGTCATAGTCATCAAGAGCAAGTCCAAGGTTAGCCGCCTTCTTTTTGACCAGACGAGGTACTCCTGCTCCATGGTTTCCTTCAAGGCCCCACATCACTGCATGAAACCCTATGCTGTGACGTCCTCAAGATTGGGCCTTCTGCTGCGGAGAAAATCCATGTGAGATAGCGAGCAAGCTTACAGGCGAAAGCTAACGTTCCTACAGTTTTCTGTAGCAACATTATGTGCTTGTTGAACCGTCAGAAGCTCAAGTGTGTGGATTCTGCCATAGTTTTCTTAGAGGCAAGCCTCACTGAAAGAAGGCCAGAAACAATCCTCGCATCCGCAAAGGCCTCGCAAATGCATTATTATGAGAAAATTGCAATTGCAAAAATTTTTCTGTGTTTGGACTAGAGGTAGACCTACAGTGGAGCCGTGTACTACGACAGATCGTGCCAGGAGTCGGGCATTCATTGATCCAAAATCACCAGTCTTCCCTTGCTGTCGTTGGCCATCAATCATCTGTCCTAGGTACCTGCAACAAAGGAAATTCATGGCCGCATTCTTGTGAATAACAGCCAAGGCGATACGCATCACAGCAACTTCGTGATTTGATTCGATGTAATGTTTGATAAGTACGTTGAGCAAGATCGGTCGGTGGGACGGAGCGAGAGAAGCGTGCTGTACTGTGGATTACGGGAAAGGGGAAGGATGAAGGAAAGTATGACATAAACACGTGGTAACCCACCTGAGGTAGCCGAAATCAAAATGTGCAAGTAAGCGTCGCCAGCAGTCCAATGCCGACTAGTATCAAGCCCGTTGCGAACGTCTTCGGAGTCCGTTGAAGGCCATTGGTTAAATGCATGACTTTATGAGTATTCATCGATGGACTAGACCTTGAGACTTCAGGATTTGCAGATCTTGACATTTGTTCGATCAGTCAGGATCCGACGCGAGTAATGGCCTCTTGCTGTCAATATTTGGTCGTTAAGAGGCGGTTTCGGCCCAAACGGCTCGGCTTGGGGTCAGATTCCAGGAGTTGGCACCTGTTTCACGTTCGCACGTGCCCCCACCCCCGTCGGCCAGACTTCGTGGCCCGTCCCGATGTGGGTTAAAAGAGAAGAACAGAAACTCTCCCCAACCTTTCAAACTTATCTTCAGGGAATTCTCATCGTATGTCGACAGAAAGTACTTCAGAAAGTTGGGTAAACACGAGTAAGGGCCGGCAGTTATCCACTCCTTATATACTTTTACCAGCAGCAGGCCGCCGCAAAGGGGACAAGGTCCAGAAAAGGCGAAGATGGGACAACCAAAACCTGAGTTGAAACCCGATTTCTGTCTTAAATTGACCATCATGCGCATCGTCTAGGACAACCAGGCGCACACCA
>KV908604.1:85000-87500 GCA_002005505.1 Botryococcus braunii | reverse complement strand
CGTTTCAAAAACAGCCACCCCCTCCATCCCTCTGCAACCCCCTCACCCATTTTGAGTTCGGTCTCACCGTGATCCCTCTTGTCTCTTTCTCTCCCCCTCGTGCGCTCTCCCTCCCTGCCTCCCACCCCCCTGCACTTCCCCTCGGAGCGCCAAGGTAGGCACAGCTAAGGTAAGCAACGATGCATTAGAGGGATCACACGTGTTCACACATGTTTGGGAATTATGTTGATTCGGGTTCCATACTGAACCATCTAGGTTATGGGAGTCCGATAGGGTCGGGCCACATGCTGAATCACTTTGGCTTGACCACTTATTTACAATATCTGTTACCCTGACCTAGTAACAGATACTTGAAAAAGTCATTTTCAGGAGCACATGCTGAATCACTTTTGCTTGGGTGACGGATACGGTAGGGTAAAATACGGATCAATGTGATTTGGCTGATAGACAGGGTAGGGCCCTGAATCCCATGCGTGTACACACATGGGATTCAGTAACATGTTTCACTCATGATCATTCCTGAAATACTTATGGGATTCGGTGACACATCATCAGCCATCTATAAATTAGTACATGGGGTATCAACTTTTGAATCCCGCTGCATCAGCAAGGCTAAACAATCCGATTTTATCTGACTCCACACGTGTTGGTGCACCCACGCCCCCCCCCCTCGGGCGTGTGCGCGGGCGCACACACACACACACACACAACACAAACACACACACACACACACACACACACACACACACACACACACACACACACACACACACAAAACAAACACACACACACACACACACACACACACACACACACACACACAAATACACACACACACACACACACACACACACACACACACACACACACACACACACACACACACACACAAGCACGCGCGCCCGCCGTAGCGCACCCACACATCCACACGGACAGCGTCAAGTGCGCACGGCTAACTGCGCTCACACATATAGTCACGCATGCATTCACTATGACTGCGCCACCTTCGTCATTGTGACGGTTGTGGCATGCAAGTAGTGCCTATAGGGCCACGCGTCTATTGGCAGTACTGGGTGTCACCGATGAGAGCCACCTCCGTAATTGTGATGTGTGTGGCATGAAAGTAGTGTCTATGGGGCCACGTGTCAGGCCACGCTCACCCATTCGAAACCACAGGAGCACCCTAAAGTGAGTAATTGTCTTAGAAGAGGCGGAAATGCACAGAAGCAAGTGGAGCTGCCGCGACAGATGCCTGGGCAGGGCGGCAAAATCACTGATGACAAGGACATAGCTGGGCACGCTCAGAGTGGCGGAGTTGTTGTATATGTGATGAGGTACACTGAAGTCGTGCTGTGGTACGGCAACAGTCCACATACTGATCAGAACTCATGAGGTACACTGAAGTCGTGCTGTGGTACGGCAACAGTCCACGTACTGATCAAAACTCGTGAGGTACACTGAAGTCGTGCTGTAGTACGGCAACAGTCCACGTACTGATCAAAACTCATGAGGTACACTGAAGTCGTGCTGTGGTACGGCAACAGTCCATGTACTGATCAAAACTCATGAGGTACACTAAAGTCGTGCTGTGGTACGGCAACAGTCCACGTACTGATCAAAACTCATGAGGTACACTGAAGTCGTGTTGTGGTACGGCAACAGTCCACGTACTGATCAAAACTCATGAGGTACACTGAAGTCGTGCTGTGGTACGGCAACAGTCCACGTACTGATCAAAACTCATGATCATGAGGTACACTCATGAGGTACACTGAAGTCATGCTGTGGTACGGCAACAGTCCACGTACTGATCAAAACTCATGAGGTACACCGAAGTCGTGCTGTGGTACGGCAACAGTCCACGTACAGATCAGAACTCAGTATGCATAGTGGTATCAATGATCATCCATGCACTAATCAAGACTGAGTATGCAGATTGGTATCAATGATCATCCACGGACTAATCCAGACTCAGTGTGCATAGCGGCATCAATGATCATTCATGTCCTAATCAGGACTCAGTATGCGTAGTAGCATCAATGATCATTGATAACACTCAGTATGCACAGTGGTTTCCATCATACTGTATGTTGTAGGCTATGATGTGTAGTCTATACATATCCATTTGGGGGAGGGGGAGGCAGCTTCCTCCGGGCCCTGCGGATTCCTCTTCTCGTCTTCTTCTTCCTGCGAAGCCATGTGTCCAAACACGAAAGCGAAGCATATCCCTTTTTTTTTTCATTGCCCAGCACTTGCTCAGGTTCGTGACCGCTATCCACATTTGTTCTTGGCCCCCTCGTGGTCACTACGTAAGTTCAATTGGCAAGAGGATCAGGTTCCGGTTGTTAATTTTATACTTGATGCATTCCAGGCCCGTCAAGCGTGACAGCGGCGGTGACTTGGCCATTTTTCATTATCCAGTTAGTAGTATGGTTATCTGTGTTATAGCATAATATTATTTCAACTAGGTTCTCATATACCGTTGGTTTATTCGTCTGCA
>KV908604.1:50000-80000 GCA_002005505.1 Botryococcus braunii | reverse complement strand
TACAGGTCAGAGATGCTGAGCTGTACACGTGCTGGGTACAGGTCAGAGATGCTGAGCTGTACACGTGTTGGGTACACGTGATTGATGGTGCTGTGTACACATGTCGGGTGTGTAGCCCGATACATCGATAGATCTAAGCGTCAATTGATGCATAGAAGATTGCAATCGTGGCTGGGACGGTCTGGGCTGGGCTGGGTTATATTGTTTCAGCATTTGAACTGGCAATACTACTATAGTACGCCTGGCGTTCAAACCGATATTGTCCGATCGATCGGACAATATCCAGGTCTGAACTGTACAGATAGCGTAGTTAATGTTCTTATTAGAGTGTTCCATATTCGTGCTGTATACACGCAGAGAAGATTGATATTACGAGGCGCCTGCTTGCTGGACGAGGTGCCACGTACCCCTCTAGTGTACTGCACTTGTACATTAGTCCCTCGAGGGCTTTGGCGTTCAGTAGTAGAGAGAAAGTTCGGCTTAAGCTTCGCAAACCACTTCACGTCAGATGCTGTGCAAAAATGCTTTGCTCCGCCCTTTTTTGGAGCAAACAATTTTTCTATGCGACAGCCAGACGCTGTACAGTTTTTGGTTTGCACGCGTGGACGCGTTCACAGCCGGTGAAAGATCTATAGATAGATAACTGATCAGCTGAGGTCACAGTTATGGCGATGGCCTGCCCTGAGTTAAGGCAGTGACAGGCCGAGTCAAGTGGGTTTAAACCCTCAACCCCAAATATTAAGAAGGAAGCTCCCTGTAGGAAGTCTTCCCAGGTCGATGTCAAGCTCCGGATGATGAAAGAGAATATTCCAAGGTAGTCTCACCGATGAATCAGGAATGAAAATGGAAATTGAACAGAAGCTATAGCTAGGTCGTGATGGATGTACTAGTAGCAGCTGCCAAGTTGCAAGCAGTGAATCCAGTGGATTGCGTGAGTCACCATACCGGGCTAATTAGCCATTCAAATGAAATTTCCGCATGTTTGGTATTACGGCATCGTTGGTTTCGACGGTGGTGACTTGGTTTTTGTACACTTGATAGTGAGGTATTATCAGAACTTGTGGGTTCTTAAATAAAACTTTGTCTATCCGTGTGCTTGTCGTGATATGATGCATGCCTTCTGGGGTGGACATATGTAATTTCTTTCTTTCTTTCTTTGGTATAGCGATTGTGATGGGAAACTGCTCTACGGTTGCGTATACGAAACTGCTCTACGGTTGCGTGTATATGCTTATACGTATAAGCTCGAGGGCGTGCCAGGTGTCAGAGCCGGTACCCATGGTGATACCAATGCATTGGTGTAAACGTGGTGGATGGGTGATGGATGGTGTAGACGTGGTGGATGTGTGATGGATGTGGCCTTGTATACGGACAGAGTCCGTTGGTTGGTTGTGTCCAGTGTCCTGCCTGGGATTCCGTCCTCCTTGTGGTGTATAGTTCCCGCGAGGGACTGCACGGGGAGTACTTGGAGGTTACAACGTGTGATCGTACGAGGCCTGCCGAGGGTGTATAGCTCCGCTATTGCTCTGGCCAGTACAACAGCGGGATCCGCTTAAGGTGGGTACTTGCTCCGGACAGGCCCGACATTATTGTAACAAGATCTGATCCGTCTCTACGACCTGTCATCCAAGAGACCAGTGTTCGATGATGGCCAAACACCCAGCTGTCATGAACTTAAGTTACAAACGTTCTTGTTTTTGCAAACAAGAAGATCGTACAGCACTTGTACTGCACTAAATTGCAAGTACAAGTATGGTACTTTATGATGTCTGTTGTGATAAACTGAGGTCTGACCTATGCCATATCAACCTACTTAACACAAATAAGTCAACAAA
This sequence comes from Botryococcus braunii, assembly GCA_002005505.1. NCBI lineage: Eukaryota > Viridiplantae > Chlorophyta > Trebouxiophyceae > Botryococcus > Botryococcus braunii. Next base: position 78,165 of record KV908604.1, on the reverse strand, counting down.
ACATTCGCCAATAATGAACTCTCGAGCTGACTTCTTAGAACTTTGCACAGCCGCAATCAACATATCTCTAGCACATTCTGATCAAGCAAGTCTTGTCCACCAGCTCTAAAACAAAATGCAAGTAGCACTGGGGTAGCATGTTCCCCTTGAATTATCAGCAGTATGTGAAGGTTGAAAAGAAACCAATTCTGATGCATAACTTTAATGTCTGGTGCTAAATACTTCTGGCAGCACGACTTACTCAAATTGCACTTCCATTCCTTCACAATAATGCACGTGTGCTGGTGCAGTACAAAACAACTGACATTTTGTCTCAGATACACAAGGTCCTTATGCAGTTGTTGTAGCTGTATCAGCAACGTTGCTCGGTGAGGATGGCTCTGACTGCAGATTGACTCCTTTCCATTGCTTCAGCAAATTTCATTGCTTTCTTCGCTCTAAGTGCAGCGCGAGTCCTCCCTCTGTTCTTCCTCTTCTTCTTTGGTTCAATTTTGACAACCTCACTTTGCTGCTCACGCATCTGAACTTGCTGCTCATCATCACTGTCTGATTGATGATCCAGTACAGCTTGTCCCCGGACCATCCCCTCTTTTCACAAATACTCTTTCACATATATGCTGTTATATAACAGCAGTCTCACAATCCCTGCCTCGGTACATGTCCTTTATCCAATAATGAGAGTGCATCCCATGCAGGCCTATCCATAGCCGCGGTCCAGCTGTGCGAATTAAAAATGACGTCCAGGTACCTGCAGAGGGAAAATTACTTCTACTGCCCCCACATCTTAGTGCCCTAGCTCCACTTGATCAAAGGTTTCGTACTGCGTGAGGACTGCTTGGTGATTGCTTCTGGGAAAATACTCATTAGCAAATTGAAATTGGTAACCTCTGGAAGTATGTACTCTCACCCAACCCCCCCCCCCCCCCCCCCCCAATCACTAAGCGGTTCGGTGTATCTCATCAGGTGTGAAGTGTCACTTGAAGTGTTTTCGTTCTTTGAATTTTGTTTTCCCTGTCTCCAGTACTGCAATGTGTTTTCCGCGTCTCCAGTACTGCAATGTGTTTTCCGTGTCTCCAGTACTGCAATGTGTTTTCCGTGTCTCCAGTACTGCAGTGGTTTTGGCCTCATTCTAAACCAGCAACCTTGAAGGGGGCTTTGAGTCCAGTCTGAATAGGGCCAGAAACTGATGTTACTTCCAAAACTGAGTCTCCCACATCCAGATCTGTGCATTTAGATATCCCATGAGTCCGAAGAGCACGACCGACTATGTTCCTATGCATCACATGATCCAACGCACATGCAACTCGGTCTATGGGGAAGCAAGGTGGTGTTCATCAAGAGCCACATGTGGACACCCTGCCCCACACCTACCACAGAGCGGTGTTTTTTACCGTTATCATTAAGATTATGTAACCGTGCACGGTTATGGTACCCATTATGCATAAGATTGCGATGGGATGACGATTGCGGTTGCGGCTTGCGAGTACAATCCGCATCAAGAAGGAGGAGTGCAACCCCATACAAGTGCAATGAAACGATCGCAGCTTGGAGGAAATCACGGCAGTCGACAGAATCATACCAAGAACGGGCGTGAACGAGCAATGTGAGTTGTGCTCGTATACCACTTAGAGCGCGATTGAAGGCTTAAAAAATAGAAACAAGTGCAGGGTTAACAAGTAGAGGGCAATTGCAGGGTTAACAAGTAGAGGGCAGTTGCAGGGTTAACAAATAGAGGTCATTTGCAAGGTTAACCGCACTAGCGCTCGGAAGGAGCACTACAGTGTTTTGCACAACGAAAAACGGACATGGAATCCTTGTATGAGCAGCACTTTTAACGGCACTGAAATCGCGCAATCGGAAGTGCAAATGCCCTTGCTGACAACACACAGAGCTTCGCCCTATCAGACGTGCACAAGCAGGGAGGAGGCCTGCAAACCTTCCCAAGCATAGTTGTTGGCTGTGCCGATGGAGGACACGGCGGAACGGTTTTTCGAAACCATCTTATTTTAAAAAAATACTTTTAGATTTCCTTTTCACTCTTTTAAAAAGAATGTGTCAAGCAAGTGAGCTTCATGACATGCAATCTGATAAGGATGACCAATCTGACTGGGGGCTTTCATGAAAAACGCAGCCCAAGGGGGGAAGTTGTGGTGACCGCATGAGCAGCAGGAGTCTCAACGTTCTGAAGCAACATATATTGTCCAGTGGCAAAGGTACCGAGGACTCCTTGTTGCCTTGGCAAGGAGCTCCACAAGGTGGCCATACGTTTGAGCCAAACAAGAGTTTCCACAGGAGCCCTGAATTTCTACTCCGATACCCCCCCCCCCCCACAACTCCCTTTCCCGGCAGGGCGGGCAACCAGGGTTCCTTGCAGCGAGTATGCCAAAATTCTGGTTTGGAAATCGATGCAGCGTAGGAACAAGTCAAAGTTTGCAAGGGAGGGAACCGAATAATAGAAAGGAGTCCATGCAGAGTTTCCTCGAGGTGCTACAGCGACGTCCATGACTCAGAGAAGAACTGAATGTACCGTTCCCACACCGGGGCAAGGGCCTGCCACTAAAAAACAAAGTGGCGCCATCGGCATTAGCTTAACCGCCGGCGTTCATCGGCATTAGCTGATGCATATGTCACCGCACATGTCACAATGGCGCTCACCGCAGGGGAACCCCTTGTCCAGCGTCCCCAGATAACATATAGGCCATGAACACCAAGAGGAGCGCTAACACCGTTTTTAACGTTGTAATAAGGGGAACGTACAAGGTAGAGCAACAGAGAACGTTGAGCCTTAGTGCTAGAAAAATTGTATAGTGTGCGTGACCTGGTACAAGCGGAAAAATATTATGTAAGCATCACATATACTCCCCGTGCCCCCTTCCTCCCCCTGGGGGGTACAAACACAAAGCTTCTGTGCCTCCATCCAGTATAATCAAGGCTGTGAGGAACGGCACTTAGTACTAGAGAAAGTGTAAAGTGTGCCTGACCCGGCTTAGTACTGCGAAGCTAGCAGGCCGAGCAGACCACCGACTATGTGAGCACAACTGGGGTCCCGTGAGGGTTAAATAAGTCAAAAAATCCCACACCATGCCCCAAAAAACATCCTTTGAGCAGAAGGATGTACAGAGCCGCGCCAATTCCTTTCCTTTCCTTTGGCAGCCGATCCGCCTTCTTGATGAGGGATGAGGATGGGTAAGAACGTCCGAGCAATAACGCTTTTACACTTTTATGATAAAGCGTTGATGGTCAAGGCGGAACAAATATAGCTTACCACACAGGTGACCCCCATTGATCGGCCGGTACAAGAATAACATTGCGAGATGCTACGTGTCACCAAAGGAGCCCCTCTCAAGGGGCCATTACTGAAAGATCTTTTGTATCTGGGATTTCCGGAGGTCCATTTCCGAGGTCTAGCATGCAGCAGTACATGCACGATCGGACCTAAGGTCTATGCCAGGCGCAGAGCGACGAGGACTCGGCGCTGAGTTGTATGCCAGACCCACCAGCCTGAATCTCCGAATGAAAGGACATGATTCTCCTTTTCCTCAGTGTGAAGGGTGCTTTGCCCTCAGAAGCCACTAACAAGGGTCGGCACGTCTAGTTCTGCGCCGTCATGATCGCCGCAGAGCAGGTTGCCCATAATACTATGCATATTATTATATCGCACATGATCTGTAGTTTGTTATTACTCGTCTGTGGTCGGTCTATGCATGAGGTTCATTGATAGCCAAACGAGAATGGCACGTAGATGTAGCTCCTGAGTTTCGTTCGGGGGCGGAGCCACCATGAGTTTCCAACCACTACGTTATGAATGGTTTAGGTGTACGTGGACGGTTGGCAGATGAATAATGCTGACTTAGTCGGAGCCACCGCCGTGCAAGAAAGTACGGTAAGTCGCGAGTAACATCCATGTTAAGCAGAGAGGTTACGCTTCCAGGTCCTGCTACAGTGTATGTCAACCATTGAAAACGACCATTTAATTTAGATAATCAATAGGCGCATGGTCAAGGGAAATTGGAGGTAGCGACCCACGACCCTTAAACAAGTGTTTGTCCCCCAAAGCTTTTCCATCCTATCTGGAAGGTTCATTTCTGCTATTTGCATTGGTCGAACTCGATCCTGGTAGAAATTTAGAATGCTTTCTTCTAAGAAGACGACGTGTAATGCAGGTATTGACAAGTTGACGTAGGGATTGACAAGGCGTTGGGGTTGCAGGAAATCTTGGAGCGAGAATTTCGGGCATGGTCAAACAAAAAGAGGCTGATGTATGACCTGACGTCCATGATTGGCACGTTCGGACTGAGTTTAGGGGCTGTGTCTGCAGTTTCCAGTATGTCTGAAATTGATGCCGTATATGTCAAGGCAATGAGGGCCATGGGAGTACTTTCAGCCGCTACGATTCTTTTGATATTTTTCAAAGAGAGCTTCTTTTACACCTGCCGCGATTTTGTCATGTCCGCCATGTAAGTGGATTCCGTCAATTATTGCTTTGATAATTGCTTTGATAGTGGGATACATGGTGATGTTTGCCCCTATTCCCACTTTCCTCTATCCCCTGATGTTATGTGCACTTATCCTCTTTCATTTCTCCCAAACCACATTTTTTTGCTGCCACTTTGGCTCAGAGTTTCCATTCCGTCACCTCCTCCTAGATTAGGTCGGCTTCTTTTCAATTCAATGGGGCAAGGGGGGGGGGGGCACAGGGCAGTCTTGCTCAGGTTGGATATCTCTAATTTTTTAGTCTTTCTGGACTTTTTTCCGATTAAGGAAAAGAAGCCAACTTTTGATGTTGTTTCAGAAGTGGGTGCTGGTTGTTGAGACCAGCCAGTAGGGGATGATTGACAGTTACAATCTCTATGTGCCATAGTGTTCGGAGTTTCAAATATGGCCATTCCGCTAGATGATGGGCTGGATTACATCAGACCTCCACATAAGCCTCTACATGCCAATGCAGCCGGGGTGGTTCTTATGCCTTGCAAGGCCCAATTGGAAGTCAGAACCGTGAGTTAGGTTGCAAGCCCCTAAAGACTTTGCATATGACTGGTGTTCTCTTCAGTCCTTTGAGTCACAGGAAGGTGAAATGTGGTGTATAAGACTGGAGCTGCCTCTGGTCCTTTGAGTCACAGGGAGGTGAAATTTCAAAGTCCTGTGCATCATTGCAGTTGGAGGCGAGTGGCCTTAACTCAAAGGGGTGGGTTTTAAAACTTTGCTTGATTGCACCTCTCGCGGAAACCCGCATGTCACTGCGTCTGGGCTGTTTCTAGGCCTTGCTGCACAAGTGCCAGGTTCAAACCCCTGGAATTTCATTTGAATTGGACTCCGTCTTTTATCGTCTTCATAAATCAGAATATGGGTTTCATCACCAACCCTCTCCCGGGCGGTGAGTGTTGATGCCCATTTGAATCGCAGCCGTATACATGGCAACTGGTATTGCTATCTTGCTTATTCATTGTGGTACAGCTCGTAAGTGATGCCGGAAGCTTGACGTGCTAGGCGAACGGGGAATGAGAAGATGCCCGTGCAGGGCGACGCTAAGATGACTCCAATCTTTCAAAAATCGGACGAGTTTAGACTGAACTCAAAAGGGGGAAATAAAAACGGGTAAGGGAGGGGGGGAGGGAGGGGGGCAAAATGTACAGGGGACAGTCTTTCCACCAACTTGGGGTGGCAGGCTCACGTGTTTCAAGTCGGTGCTTCACTGGGGCACTAGAAGAACAAAATTCCAACAAAGACTAAATTGTTTTCTTCACGCAGAAGGTTATACGCCACTGTATGGGGAAAACCGGGGGGGGGGGGGGAAGGGGACCCCCGCTGGCGATGGGGCTTTCCAATGCTGACACGTGGCTTGGCGGTGCAGGTGGTATTTGTTGACACTCGCAGTGCTGAACTACTTCCCATTGCTGCAGCTCGCCCTGCTGAAGACAAGCATGCTCAGGGCCTTTGTCAGCATCTGCTGCAACCGCGTCATCGGGATACTGATGGCTTCCATGGCCTGGCGGGTTCCCATTTCGTGGGCTCCCTCGGTCTCCTTCGCTGTGATCTTCATCTCGGCGCGAGGGGCCGTTCGCGCGTCCCGCTTGTACGGAGAGAACGACCCAGGAAACCCGTACGTCGACTTCGTCTGCGGCAGGTTAAATTTCGGTATCACGGCGGTCTGCCGAGCTTTCAGCACGTGGGGTGGCTTGCTGGCCGATGGGGTTGAAATCTTCCTCCCGTGCGATAAACTGAAAGCGACCCCTGGGGACACTGTACTGCTCATTTGGCTGATCGCCCACATGTCTGGCTTCTGGTGCGGCTTCCTGCTGACCCTCCGAGATGAGGTTGCTGACCGCAAGGCCTTTTGTGTGGCCACGCGGCGAAACCCGTCCCTGCTCCTGCATGCTGACTCTGTCAAGCTCATGATGCTTCAGATGCTGGGGGTGCAACTATTTGGCATGACATCCCTTTTATTCCTTGGCAATGGTGCTTAGGGGTGATGCTTAGGGTGATGATGTCGATGCGAGAAGCCCTTGCTTTTGCCACAGTCACGGCAGTTCAGCGGGTGGCCTACTATGCAGCTGTGCAGACCTACTGTGCAGCTGGATCGATGTGATAGCCTAAATTCTCATGGGATAGCCCGGAGCTTGGAATGAGCGTGCTCAACTGTGTAGGTAAACTGTGCAGACATTGCTATTACTATTTTTCAGGGCTGAAACGTGGCAACAGATCAGTTGTAGCTAACGGGCTCACACGCTCAAATAGCTGTGCTGATTTGTATCTAACAAGCTGCAGATTTAAATTTACATCTACTACTTTGTTTTCTATCATTGCAAACGTTTATTACTCTACTATTTATATTCTGTCGTTTTTGCGAATCAACAATTATTAGCTGCAGGTCACCAGCCAAATCAAGGGCTGGCTAATTAGCCTGTCCGCCTGTATTTCGCTTATCAGTCGCCTCCTTTGGGGAGCAACTCCAAGTAACTCAAGCTTGGGGGACCGGGCAACTCCACAAACAAGAGCAACATTGGGATTGCTTTTTATGCCTTTCAGGCCTGGTGGTACCACTTCCCGTAGCGGCCACAGGTCAGACGGCAAGCAAGGTCACGAATATAGGCGAGGTTGTATCGAACAAGCTGCCGGATTGTTGAGTCAGAGCCCGGCAGATTTTGTGATTATCTAAATAGGTGCGGTGGACCACCTTCCTGTGGGGGCCGGCCCAACAATATCGGGCACAGCAGGCGTCACCGTGGGATGTGATACCCTCTTTAGGCAATGCATCTGTTGCGAGGACTAGTTCTGAAAGGACATACACCCATGCATGGGAGTGGGTGCACGCCCTACCCAAATTTTGAAATCCTGGATCCATATATAGGAGCCTTTCAATTCTTAGCTAATTAGACATTATAATGTCTATGATGCCTATTTTGTTTTGAGTAGAGCCAAATCAATTTTCTATGCATTAATGTATGCAAGGACGTATAAATGTTTTGTCCAAAGACATTTTGTATATGGACAACTTCGTCCATAGGAGTCAGCATGCCAAATTGGGCGTAGTTTGCTAGGGCCATCGATTTTTGACAACAGACCGTTCGTCTGGAATGTTAATGGCACGCTGTTAACAACGGAAGGTTGTGATTTTTATTGACAAATTTGACAAATCCTCATTTTTAAAAATGGGGATTTTCCTGGGATTACACGTGGCCATCGATCACTGTACCTGGGTCGGTCGTTCGGTCATGAGCATGCTGTGCCGGTCGTGACTGTCGACATTTAAACCTCTTAACATACGTTAAACAAATGTGAGCAACATGTTTAAACAAAATTTTGCTCGCGTCTGTTTGGACCTGAAGGAGTCGTTTCAATTTTCTTGCTCTGTAAGATAATGTATACATTATCATACGTACGGTCAAGAGAAGGCCGTCTACCATACGTATGGTCAAGATAAGGCCATCAGGCCTCACGTGTACAAGTACCCGTTTCTGAAGCGTCCCGTGAAGATACCCTTAAGGAAGCTTCAAGAACGGAAGAAACGGCATGAAGTTGGCTTTGGCGTCTGTAGATATCACTAGCATCGATGCTAGGATGTTGGTTTATAGATTATCTTGGCATTAATGCTAAGATAATCTATAATTTTATCCGCTGCTGGGTAGCCCGTGGGATGCCACGTGTAGCGTTAACTAAGCGGAAGAGGTTTTTATGAGACAGTGAGACGTTCGTGGTGTGCAACGAAAGAGTGTTACATGATTGATTCGCAAGCGTGCTCTTAAACCCAGGGTGGATTGAATTATACTGTACTGCCACAGACGCGTAGTCGGGCAACCGAGCGAACTACTTGAGCGAGGTTGTACTGCGAATCCAGATCACATGGCAAGTCAAAGAGCAATGCCAAGGACCATACTAGAGCATTATACCCTAGGAAATGCTACATGCCCTCCCCCTTGGCATAAGCTATGAGATGTTGTTTATGGCAATGGGGCCACAAACGTAAGACAGGGGCATCACGAACCCTGCTTACTGCAACTATAGATAATCACACCTCCTATAGTTACCAAACCAGCAAGTCAGAGGATGAAGTCCACAAAGCAAGTTAGCACGACACAGACGAGGGACTCATCTGCTCAATGCCCGAATACCTTAACATTCTAAGGACTATCGTCTGCAAGGCGGATCCTCTAACTTAGGGGACGAACTCTCTAGACAGCACTCACACCAGTGATGAAACAATTAGGTTGAGTCACTAGACTAGCACTTGTCCAAACCTTAGGTCCAGTTACCCTGCACTGCAGTGTAACCTTCGCTTGAGGTGGCTTTCCAACTACAGGCATAAGGCATATCGTCGAGAGCAGCAAGCTATACACAACTAACTGCCACATAGTGTATCTCATGGGTAAGATACCAAAGCAAGTTATTCAGACACAGAACTACAATTTGCAGCTACACTGCAACAGCAAGTGCATCACAAAGTGGAGCCGTGGGTAAGGAAACATAACCCATGCAAAACATATAACCAAGAGACATGCATGCAAGTCCCAATTCACGAATCCCCCTCCCAGGCCCTTCCACCCTCCCTCCCTCCCAGATCCAAGCTGGCTGGTGTTGAAGCTCCAAGGGTCATCAGCCGCAAGTGGCTGGAAAAGTCTCAAGCCGCAAATGGCTTAATCAAGGGATGCCCGCAAGTGGGACTTAAGAAAGGACTGGGGCAGCTGCCACGTCATCAGCCAGATGGCGAACATGGGCAAGAGGCTCCCAAGTATTCTCAGTCTCATCCGTAGCCTTTCCATTTGACTTAGTAGCGCCAAGACTTTCCAACTTTCTTCTTAGCTATGATGGCCTCCACTTCATAAACGCCGCCACGCTTGTCTGCATACAAAGGAGGTGGTGAAGTAACAGTAACTGGTACAGATGAAGACACATAAGGCTTCAGCTGGGAAACATGAAACACAGGATGAATATTTACAGTCTCAGGCAAGACGAGTCTAAAAGCTCGAGAACCAACTGCTGCAGCAATAGTAAAGGGCCCAAAATACTTAGCTGATAACTTTGACGAGAGCCCAGGTGAAAGCTGGTTTTTTCCTTGCAGCCAACAACACCTGGTCCCCCACCTTGAAAGGGTGGTCTCGTCTCTTTCTATCTGCATAAGATTTCTGCCGTTGCTGTGCAGAGGCAAGATTAGATTTGGCACTTTTCAAGGCAGTCTGCAGCCCCTCAACCCATTCAGAAACGGCAGGATTCACAGAACGTGCGGGAACAGCAGAAGACAAGGGAGTAAGGGGATGGCGCCCATGATTCAGGAAGAAGGGTGTCTGCAGTGTTGAAGCCTGAAGTGAGTTATTATATGCAAACTCCACCATACTCAAATACTTGTACCAGTCATCCTGCCTGGGACCCACAAACCCTCTCAGCATGTCTTCCATGGTCCTGTTCATTCTCTCAGTCTGCCCATCCGTCTGAGGGTGGTAAGCAGTAGACATAGCAATCTCAGTACCCAATATTTTCACAAAGGCCTTCCAAAAATGGCTAGTGAACCTTGGATCTCTATCACTCACAATGGAGGTAGGCATTCCAAATCTCACAAAGACCCTGTCAACAAACAGTTGTGCAAGTTGAGGTGCAGTGATGGTTTTAGTGCATGCAGCCAAGACACACAACTTAGAAAACCTATCCACAAATACCACAATAGAGTCAAACCCACAGCAGACAGGTAAATCAGTCACTAAATCAAGGGAAACGCTCTGCCAAGGTCCATATGGAATGGGCAGTGGCTGAAGCAAACCATAAGGTACGGCTCCAGTCCCTTTAGTGCGCTGGCAGGTGTCACAAGACATGCAAAAGTCCCTGACTGATGAGCTGAGACGTGGCCACCAAAATTCCCTGCACACTAATTCATACATCTTGTTAATCCCAAGATGGCCAGAAAAGGGGGTGGCATGACACTCTCTCAGTACCTTCTCTCGCAATGCATCAGGGACATACACTCTACCTGACTGCACCGAATAAGGTACAGTGTCTCTCATCACCAAAACACCTTCTTCCACAAGTTTAGCAACTGTGGGATCAGAAACACACAGCAAAGCAATTTCTGATAGGAGGGACGAGACAGAAACAGAGGAGACATGCATTACTGCCAAATCAACACGCCTAGACAAAGCATCTGCAACAACATTGTCAGTGCCCTTCACATATTTAATATCAGGCATGAATCTCATGATTTCAGTAAGCCATCTTTCCTGCCTACTAGTCCTAACAGGAGCAGTCAATAAATACTTAAGTGCTTGCTGGTCAATGTGTACAGTAAACTTAGCACCCAGCAACAAATGCTTCCATTTAAGCAAGGCATGAACAAGAGCAAGCAACTCTCTGTCATATGGTGCTAACTTCCTCTCAGGGGGTTGGAGTTTCCTGGACTCGAAGGCAACGGGCTGCAGTCCCTTTCCTTGATCCTGCTGCAACACAGCACCAACAGCAAAACCTGAGGCATCTACATGCACAACAAAAGGTTTATCTAAATCAGGCATCAGAAGGCAAGGAGGAGTAGAAACAAGATCTTTCAGTGCTACAAAGGCTTCCCTCTGGGGTCCCTCCCAGGTCCAAGGCACATCCTTTTTGAGCAACTCAGTAAGAGGATAGGCAACATCTACAAAATGGTCCATAAAAGTATCATAATATTGAGTAAGACCTAGAAACCCTCTCAACTGTGACACATTCAAAGGAGTGGGCCAATCCTGAATGGCTGCAACCTTCCTAGGATCCACCATAATCCCATGAGGTGTCAACAGGTGTCCAAGGTATTCCACCTGCTTAGCAACAAAATCACACTTAGACCTTTTGCAATAAAATTTATGTTCCCTGAGCACTGACAAGACTGTCCTCAAATGCTCCATATGCTCTGCAACAGATTTAGAATATATGAGGATATCGTCTAGGTACACCAGAACAAATCTATCAAGGAAGGGAGACAAGATAGAGTTCATCACAGACTAAAAGGTGGCAAGTGCATTGGTTAACCCAAAAGGCATAACAGTGAACTCATAATGACCATAACGGGTTTTAAAAGCAATCTTTTCTATGCTGTCCTCATGCATACGTATCTGATGATATCCAGAGGCAAGGTCTAGCTTAGAAAATACAAAACTTCCATGCAATTGCTCGAACATCTCATCAATCCTAGGCAATGGGTGTTGGTTCCTAGCAGTAATCCTATTCAAGGCCCTGTAGTCAATGCATAAACGCCATCCACCATCCTTTTTGGGAACAAATAAGATGGGTGCACCAAATGGTGATGTCGATGGGCGGATGAACCCCCTCTCAAGGAGCTCCTGCAACTGTGCACGTAGTTCAGCAAGCTGGGCTCCAGACAGTGGATATATGCGGGAGGCTGGAGGAGTTGCGTCCGGCTCCAATCTGATGTGGTGGTCTCCAGCACGAGAAGGAGGGAGGCCTTCAGAAAGTCCAGACAGTACATCCTTAAATTCCTGCAAAAGCTGCTCCAACTCTGGCACATTGTATGCATCAGTATCTGAAACATTGTCAGTCACTGCATTCAGTTGAATAATGTACACGGATTCACCCAACTTCACCATCTCTTCCACTTCCATGGATGAGATCACATACCCAGGCATGCCTGACCTCTGACACCCCAAAAGTACATGTGTTTTATTAGCATGAACCAAAGACACAGCATTCAATTTCCAATTCACAATTGGGTTAAAAGCAGTTAACCAAGGTTTGCCCAAGACAAGATCATAGTAGGTCAACTCAGTAGGGAGGAAGGTGACTCCAAAACCCAAGGTCCCAACAGTTAGGTCAGTTGACACACTATGTCCTACCACAGATGTCCTACCATCAGCCACTCTCACAGTAACATGTGAACTCAAAGGCACAGTGGGAAGGGCAAGCTCCTGCACAAGTTTATCATCAATAAAATTTGCAGAGGCTCCACTGTCCAACAAAATCCTGACAGGTCTACTAGCAAGAATTCCCTCAAACTCTATGCAAGTGGAGGAAAGATCAAGACTATTCACAATGTGTCTACTGTCAAGCTGAACAAAAGAGTCAAAAGAAGTTGCGGGCAGGGGTTTCTCCTTCACACTGAGACAACCAGTCTGTACCAGGTAACGATATAAGGGCAAGCCTGTATGGGAACTGCAGTGGGGTGAGCTCTTAAAGGTGGAAGTAAGACCCAGTGCATCCAAAACAGAAGCCGAGAGCAATACATCATGAGACTGTTGCTGTGTAGTCCCTTCCAGCACCTGTTCACAGCGGCTCAGGCAAGAGAGCACAGTCAATCTAGTACCTGGCAGTAGCTGTGACACAAGCTGGCTAACAGTACACTCCCTGTTACTACCATCAACAAACAAGACAACATGAGCATCACTAGAAAGAAGGTGAGGAGCTGCATCTCTCTTATACATGCACACAGGATTGATCAAGTCACTGGCATGGGGGGATGTCTGAAACTCTCTACACAAACCATGCCCATCCACAATATGGGACATGAAAGAATGGCAACAACTGTGAAAGAAATCCTGCAGATTACCAAGCCCATACAAAACAGGAATCCCATACTGGGTCACTGAACAGTTGGCAGACATCTGAAACAGGCCTCACACTGCTGTAATACCAAAGAAGTCCAACAAATCAAGTTTTATTTGATTTGTGAAAGTGATTCCTCAACTCAAGGTGTAATTGGAAGCACGGAAGAACGTCGTAGCCACCTCCACGGACCGAGCGGATGCCAAGCCTACATCGTAGGTCCCCAAAAACATTTCAGTCTGCATAAGCCAAGGATCCAACATCATTGGATCTCCCTCGAATACAGATGGGTCTGGCAACTTGAGCGAGGGCTTCCCTGAACCTGACGAGGCTGTAGCCGATGCCGGAGTTGCCGTTGGTATGGGCTGCGGCACGACCACAGGTGCAGGTTGCGCGAGAGAGCACTGAATTAACATCTCAAGTCCCTCTGAAATGCTCTGAGCGGTATCAGCTGGAGGGGAATGCGACGGAACACTAGATCTTAATGCAACGGCTCCTTCGAGCAGGGCACCGATATCTACCAAACGCCTAAGCATACAACGAGGATCTACCCATGAACGATCTACATATACATAAGCAAGAATATCTCTGGATGGATCTGGCTCTGCGATGCCAGGACTAGGTGCACGAGCCCTTGAACCCGAACGAGGATGCCGAGACATCACAATCCGAAAGGAAAAGAAACGCACCACGAACGAACGACAAGGAACTAATCCTTGTCGCCGATACCACTGTAGCGTTAACTAAGCGGAAGAGGTTTTTATGAGACAGTGAGACGTTCGTGGTGTGCAACGAAAGAGTGTTACATGATTGATTCGCAAGCGTGCTCTTAAACCCAGGGTGGATTGAATTATACTGTACTGCCACAGACGCGTAGTCGGGCAACCGAGCGAACTACTTGAGCGAGGTTGTACTGCGAATCCAGATCACATGGCAAGTCAAAGAGCAATGCCAAGGACCATACTAGAGCATTATACCCTAGGAAATGCTACATGACGTAGGCTAGTTGAACCCCAACGTTTTTACTGCTGGGGTAATGTCCAGTCCTACAGTCTTGCAGATCTGAGTCTCTAGAGTGCGGATCTGAGTCTCTAAAGTGCGGGTCTGAGTCTCTAGAGGGCGGGTCTGAGTCTCTGGAGTTACGTGATGCTTCAGCTGATAGGTTTATTGTGATAGTGTGTATAAGCTTTGGACCAATCTTGATCCAAAGCAGACAGTAATTGTTGCTCAAAATAAGTTTGGAAAAACTTTACATGGGCTTCGAAGCAGACTTTGCACAGTCACGGGATACGTACATGACTCTACAACACACGTGCACGCATATGCATACACGTGCACTTAAGCACACCATGCACGTGTCGAGTCTCATAGTTGGCGCCCCGTGATTTTCAGTGAGAGGGCGTCATTTCGCATAAGCAAACTAACTATATATACGATGTATCGTCACTTAAGTGGTGTAGAATTCCTTTGCCAGACCGCGAGTGCTTTTCGGTTGCACGAGGGGATATTTGAAGCCTTTGGTGCAATATTTCAGATGTCACGGCCCACTGGCCGAACACTTATATAACATATATGGCGTTGATCTGCCATAAAGGCATATACGCCATATTTCCATGATTGCCTATATGCATAGATGCAGGCCATCGCCATAGCTGTCATGCCAGTGTGGTCTGAACTTATGCAATCATGCATATGTGGCCATATGCTTATAGAGGTGTATTTAGGAGAACTTGAATGCCCCGACGATGTGGTGCGGATCCAGTGCTGACCGCAAATGCCTTGCAAACTCAGAGGCAATACAGGGGTGGTTCAGCTCACGGATTAACAGTATTGTTAATGATCAACAGTCATGATCAATAGTCCAACATTGGCTCGCACTGCAGTCCCAGATTCGGATAAATAGGTACTGCAAGTGTACTGTGTACTGCAACTAGGCCCAGAACTAGTTCGAAGGCGTAGAGCCCCGTATTCTAGTACTAGTTCGAAGGCGTAGAGCCACGTATTCTGTCCATCTTGCTACTTGCTCCTTCGAGGGCAACCATTGAAGCTGTACATTGCCAAATCACATGCTGATATCCTGAATATCAGCATGCTGACCATGCAATTGCGCAATTGCATGGTCAGAACTCTCTAGTATCTTGCAGAGTTCGTACTTCGCTATCTCTAAGGTAGAATAGCCTTTGTCGACAGTCCCGTGTTCTTTCTGGGCTCCACACCTGTGGGGTTACACTATTGTCTAGCTGCCGGCACTGTAACGGCATTCCCTATATAGGTGAGAACCGTTAATTATAATTGCTTCCGGATCTCGAGCGTTGACAAAGAAGGGGTAGGAGAACAAGAAGATGGTGGTGGGGAGCACGTGGTGGCGGCGGCGGCGGTAGTGGCGGCGGTGACGGCGGTGGTGGTGGTGCACGTGGATTGAGGTGGTAATGCACGTGGATGGGTGGTGCACATGGATCAAGGTGGTGGTGCTTGTGGTGGCGGTGGCATTTGTTCAGTCACTAGAGGCTGCTGAGATGGAGTGAGCGCAGCAGAAAGGCATCTCACCTTGCAAGTCTCGATCTAGAGTCCAATTGGACGGCAGACCTCGATCTAAATTCTGTCCAGAGCATGTTGGGGCATGCTTCGTAAATGTACATGACTTCTCCTGCAGAAGCTCCTCGAGGCCGGGAGCCATCTGCCATGCTCAATGTCATTGATTGTGCTCCTCAAATGCACAAAGCATGCATGTGTATGTAGATGCTCATGGTCGTATCTGTGCTCCTCATTGATTGTGCTCCTCTAATGCACAAACATCTATGTAAACATACATGCTAATGATCAAATGATATATATCACATATGCGCATGCGAAGTTTCAGATTCCTTGTCGATGCACATAGGCATGGGCCTGCTGTTCGAGATCGTTATCTTTTCTGGAGATGTGTTTGTCAGATCTGTTGGTTAGTTCAAATCTACTTGACTTCCAGGGCTGAGATCTCAGGCCGCGCACACGTACGTATTTTGCGTACTAACATTTACAGACCCCTGGAATTAGATGCATGGATCAGGTTTCTAGGGGCTTATAAATATTTGGATTAATTTAAAGCCCAGATTGATGTGGCGTGAGGAGCGCGACCTGTACTCGAAGGAATTCCCCATGGCAAGCTATGTATTTTTGCAAATCAGGTTATCCGCAACTTGACGATCGTGCCACAAGGCATGCTCAATCTTGATATTTAAATGAATATCGTTTTTGTGACGAAGAATCGTCTTGGCATGTCAACGTATTGCCAGCCAAGCAGCCGATAAGTGGCGGGTGATCACTAGTGCAGTATGTTTGCATGACGTGATACATTCTGACATGATGATCATGAAGATATTTCGACCAGCAGGTGCGATGACCTTTGTCGACAGGCTCATGAGCGGATTCGAAGGACGATATTAGCCCTTCGGATTTGTTCAATAGTGACAGATGTCAGTGCTGTGGTATTGAGGCTTTGGCCACTCATGTATGTAACGTTCGAACTCCAGACATCAGTAGTTATAGATACATCCATGTAGCCACTTATCCATCGATGCATAAGCAAACTTGTTGTCACTTGACGTAGGCATATTTAAAACTGGCTTCATCCCCAGTCACTGATACCAAGAGAGTTCCTGAAGCTAATCTGTTAAAATATTTCCACCCACACACACACACACACACACACACACACACACACACACACACACACACACACACACACACACACACACACACACACACACACACACACACACAGACACACACACGCAGACACACACACACACACACACACACAGACACACAGACACACACACACACACACACACGCAGACACACACATACACACACACACACACACACACACACACACACACTCTCACACACACGCACGCACACACACACACACACACACACACACACACACACACACACACACACACACACACACACACACGTCTTTAGATGGTGTTCGTGCATATTTCCAAAGCTGAAGGGAAAGATGGCCATTTTTATGGCCGAAGAGGCGGTGCCAGCGGTTTATGAAACACGGATATCCATTGCTGCAATGAGAAAAAATATCGCGTCCATCGGGTACTGGCTGGTCTTGGAAGTCATAGACCCTTGTGGTGTTTCCTTTCCGAGGTAATCATAAAGTAGTAAGGAGGGATCGCACCTTCGAAAGGTCTGCAACTTGTGTTGACAGGAAGAACTTGAACAGTTGGGGAGGGGAAAGAGGACTCTGCAGGAATGAGCGACATAATAAGGCCCAAATCGCACCTGCCCCTGCCGCTTAATGTCGTCGCTTAGTGTTAATAACCGTATTAAAGGAAAAGTGAAATATATCAGTCTCAGGGCCCCGATGCCCGAATAGTCACGTTTCGACATCGGAATGGCCGTAAGTGCAAACGATGCAGAATAATAAAAACAATAAGTACGAAAGTAGGTGCAGGAATATAAAGTTGCAGCAAAAAGTAAGTATATATAATAATAATAATAATAATAATAATAATAATAATAATAATAATAATAATAATAATAATAATAATAATAATAATAATAATAATAATAATAATAATAATAATAATAATAATGATGATGATGATGATGATGATGATGATGATGATGATGATGATGATGATGATGATGATGATGATGATGATGATGATGATATAATAATAATAATAATAATAATAATAATAATAATAATAATAATAATAATAATAATAATAATAATAATAATAATAATAATAATAATAATAATAATAATAATAATAATAATAATAATAATAATAATAATAATAATAATAATAATAATAATAATAATAATAATAATAATAATAATAATAATAATAATAATAATAATAATAATAATAATAATAATAATAATAATAATAATGATGATAATAATAATAATAATAATAATGATAATAATAATAATAATAAGAATAGTTAAAAATAAAAATAGTAATAATAATAGTAATGGTAATAGTAATAGTAGTATTAATAATAATAATAATACGAATAAAAATAATAATAATAATAATAACAACAATAATAATAATACTAATAATAATATAATAATAATTATTGAGTAAAGGAAGGAAGGAAGATTACATCCAAAGACCAGTCACTAGGGCTGAAGAGGACGGCAGTACAATGAATGACCCATATCTTAGCCAACTAAGGTCGCACAGCACCTGGGAGAGTGAGGTAGCTCTCCAATGCTCTAGTCACAAATTTGGCAACCCCTTCAAGGTCTTCTTGCCACATAAACGTCTGTACAGATCGACTTCTTTGTTGAAAGAGATGCATAAATTGTTGCCGTACATGTTGTACAGCCGGACGAGTGAACAACAGATGATGTTCATCACCAACGAGCTCTAAGGAGCACCTCGTGCAAATCCTCTGGTCTCGAGGGATGCCTTGTTGTCTACCTTTATCAATAGGAAGGTCATGACACCCTAATCTAAATCGCATAAAGGTCCGCAATGTACAATTAGGAAGGTGGAGTTTGAGCGCACTCTTACGCCGTGGCACATGAGGCGGACGTGCGAACCACCTTTGGTATCTGCAGAATAAGGCTCTTGGGGATGCACAAGTGCGAGGGGAGATGTCTAGGTCATCCGATATCATGTCACTTTTACGGTCTAACAGATCCTTTACTTGTGAAATGTCAATCTGCAAGGCTCTATCAAACCGCACATGGTCAGCAGAAAGGACGGTGCTGCAGGGGATCTGTAACCGTCCATACGGTGGCTGAAATGTTCCCTTAGCCGGGCGGCCCCCGGCCCACAAGGAAGGAGGAAGATTACATCCAAAGACCAGCCACTAGGGCTGAAGAGGACGGCAGTACAATGAATGACCCATATCTTAGCCAACTAAGGTCGCACAGCACCTGGGAGAGTGAGGTAGCTCTCCAATGCTCTAGTCACAAATTTGGCAACCCCTTCAAGGTCTTCTTGCCACATAAACGTCTGTACAGATCGACTCCTTTGTTGAAAGAGATGCATAAATTGTTGCCGTACATGTTGTACAGCCGGACAAGTGAACAACAGATGATGTTCATCACCAACGAGCTCTAAGGAGCACCTCGTGCAAATCCTCTGGTCTCGAGGGATGCCTTGTTGTCTACCTTTATCAATAGGAAGGTCATGACACCCTAATCTAAATCGCATAAAGGTCCGCAATGTACAATTAGGAAGGTGGAGTTTGAGCGCACTCTTACGCCGTGGCACATGAGGCGGACGTGCGAACCACCTTTGGTATCTGCAGAATAAGGCTCTTGGGGATGCACAAGTGCGAGGGGAGATGTCCAGGTCATCCCATATCATGTCACTTTTACGGTCTAACAGATCCTTTACCTGTGAAATGTCAATCTGCAAGGCTCTATCAAACCGCACATGGTCAGCTATATAGTATCCTAGTTTCTTAAGTTGTTGCATAAGGGTACCCGAAAACGTTTCTCGGCCTTCTACTATTGCCAACCTAATGTCATGCATGAGGACCTTGTAGTGTAATGAATCAGGTCTCATGGCCGCTATATTGTTCCAAAACACAAGAACAAGACCCCGGTGAAGTTCGTTACTGCACGCGTTTGGATGTAATCTTCCTTCCTTCCTTCCTTCCGTGGTCAAAAGGCCATTTTTTTCCGACATCACGATCTGCGCTAGCAATACGTCTCGGACTACTAATGGACACTAACGCACTTGAGACTACTTCGTAATTACTTAAGTACAGCTCCACGCTATGGGCTGGAAAGACAGTGATCGTGGTCTCAGATGCATCCTGCCTAAGTCTCACGGGTCTGCAAACTCAGGCCATCGGGTGTCCTGCTCGCTAAAGAGTGCGGTAGCATTGCGTGGTATGTCATATGTGATATTCTCAGCGCAAGGCTTTATGTAGCTGCCATGCTTAGGACGTGCACACAGGTTCCTCTCTGACCCCAGCTGTATTCTATGTATCGGTTGCACTTGGACGAATTGTAGCCTGTTGACTAAAAAACGACGTGTGCTTCGTAGCCGGCGCAGAAGAGACTTTTCATGCACAGGGAACAACTTGGCAGGCATGGACAAGTGGGGGGCCAGATGGTAGGTTGACGATCACCCCTAAATAGCGGTTCTGACTATCTTAGGGCCAACTTTGTCAGACCTGGTTTTAGTTAGATAAAATGTTGATATTGAAATTGAATTATTCACCAGTCAGCTTCTGCCATCCTGCCAGGATTGTTGCACTGAAAAGACTGACAGGGCATAAACTTTCTCACGAACTGACCCGGAAGTGCTTAAGAGCTAAGATGATTCATGGTTACAAGTAAAGACCAGTGATATGATGGTTGCGGATTCGAAGGTGACTTTGGAGCAGCAGTACCGGGCCTGGTCAAAGAAGAGAAGGCGTTTCTATGATCTCATGTCCATGGTTGGGACACTGGGACTGTCGTTTGCAGTCCCCTACTCTGTGACATCTGCGGAATCTGTCTTAGTCATGGCTGTGCAGATCATGGGGGCCTTATCGGCTGCGTCCATCCTTACGATTCTTTTCAAGGAGGATGTGTTCTATGTATTACGGGACTTCATCATGGCTGCCATGTACGAGCCCACCCGTCACCTTAATCTGCTCAGACCCATGTGGTGTCTTCGGGCTATCAAAGTCTCAAGCTTATTACTGTTCTAAGTGATGCAAATGGTGAGGCTGAACTCCGTGGGTAAACCTCACTGCAAATAAACAAATCAGCTGGATCCAAGAAGGTAATACTTCGTGCCAAAACACAGAGCCGCTCCTTACTACCTTGCTAAGGCAGTACTATTGTCCTTCTGCACCTTCCTTTGAACAGATCTCCTCATTTTCAGGGGACCAAAGGTGATAGGTATTTGTAGGTTGAGAACAGCATAGTGAAGGACATTGTTGTTGTAGCTTTGATTCCTTAAGGTGTTGATAGCAACCAAGGTAACTGAAACAAGGACATTGGCAAAGGGCGCTTCTCCAAGCTTTTCCCACCTCCCCGCCCCAACCCCCCCCCCCAACACACACACGTACACACACGCACGCACACACACAGAGTGTGCGTGTGTGTGTGTGTGTGTGTGTGTGTGTGTGTGTGTGTGTGTGTATGTGTGTGTGTGTGTGTGCGTTCGTGCATGTATGTATGTGTGAGTGTGAGAGAGAGAAAGAGAGAGAGGGAGAGTGTGTGTGTGTGTGTGTGTGTGTGAGAGAGAGAGAGAGAGAGAGAGAGAGAGAGAGAGAGAGAGAGAGAGAGAGAGAGAGAGAGAGAGAGAGAGAGAGAGAGAGAGAGAGAGAGAGTGTGTGTGTGTGTGTGTGTGTGTGTGTGTGTGTGTGTGTGTGTGTGTGTGTGTGTGTGTGTGTGTCTCACACGTGTTCCCAAAGTTTGAGATCGGTCCGAGACTGCTACCGGCCTCTCCCATTAAAGTGGTACGTGGAAAACCATCTACATACCAATGGAGCCCATGTTGGGGAAGCTTCGCCAGCTGGATTTGTACCTTGAGCGATGGGAGAGCCGCCACCTGGAGTTTCTGAATGTGTGGAGGTGGATCCCTCCCCTTATGACTCTTGAATGTTTTCCTCGCAGGTCCTTCCTCATTACAATAGCAGGACTGAGCTATGCTCCCTTACTAAACTTGGCCGTCTCAAGTACGGACCAGTGGAGGGCATTCATCAGCATCTGCTGCAACCGCTTCATCGGGGTAATGATGTCTTCAATGGCCTTCCGGCTTCCAGTCTCATGGGCTGCCTGCGTTGCCTTTCCCGCAACATTCATTTCCGCATGTGGTGGGGTACGAGCCGCGAGACTGTTCGCAGAAAATGACCCGGGGAACCAGTACGTTAAAAGCGTTTGTACGGCCTTGAACATCGGGCTTGCCAGGTGCTGCCGGGCAATAGTCGCAGGGGTGGATCCCCTCATAGATGGAGCGGGAGACTTCCTTCCATGTGGTGAAGTAACAATCACACCGCGTCACACGGTTCTGTTCATCTGGCTTGTAGGTCACATGTTAGGGTTTTGGGCAGGGTTTTTCCTGAGCCTCAGGGAGGAGGTAGCAGAGCGAAAGGCTTTTCTACAAGAGAACCGGGGCGAGGCACTTGCCCACTCCAAGCACACTGCATCCGTACTGCCCATGGTGCTCCAGATGCTTGCAGTACAAGTTTTTGGCTTCGCGTACCTCCTCTCTTTTGGCAATGATCTATGAAGGGCACCCACTTCGTGCTTTATCCATCCGAATATCATGTGGATTTTGTAGCAGCTACCCTTAGCTATGTCGATTGCATGTCGATTTGGTGGCAGCTACCCTCAGCTGTGTCGATTGCATGTCAATTTGGTAGCAGCTACCCTTAGCTATGTCGATTGCATGTCGATTTGATAGCACTTGGCCCCTTTCCTAGGGCCTGGAGGTGCTGTACAGGTTTGGTACAGGTCTTACCGGCAAATTGCTGACTAGCGCGTTGAAAGGTGATATATTGTGCAAACGTTCATGCGGTGAGGATATGCTTCACTTTTTATTGTGAACTTTTCATGCGGTTTTGTTCGGCGTAGCTTGTTGCTGGACCCTCGTCTATGGGTCTTGCCCTCCCCCCCCCCCCCCCCAACAGCTGGGAACTGCTGATGTATGCCCGTCCCGGGAGCAAAGAAGGCGGTCCTCGCTGATACAGACCCCATGAGGTTTTGGTTGTGATGAAACCCTTGGAACAGAAGTATGTTTGCACATGCCCCAATGATGGACACGTGAGCTTGCCCTGACCGATGGCCTGCTCGAAGTTGTCTTAAAACACACGATTCCGTTAGGGCATGCGAGCCGAGCTTGGGCGCCCTGCAAGTAAGTAGGGTCAATGAGAAACAGGCTATGTGCAAGAAGCCAATGTTTACGGAGGAATAACGGTATGCATATGCACAGCCTGACCCGAGCGGAAATATTGAAATTAGTTCTTTTGGAAGACTTTGGCCCCGCAGCCCCTGGCATGACGTGAGGGTACAAGAAGCTTGTGAATCTGCAGTGCTTAAGAGCCAACTGGCCTTCGTGAACGGTCCGCTCAGGCTGACCCCAGCCGAAAAGATGTCTGCTAGCATGCTGGTAAGGAAATGTTTGTGAGCGCGTGTCACCGGTATGTGCCTGTGGAAGTGATGTTCATGAAAGTATGCTATGACGCGCGTGAGAGTGTATGTGTGCGTGTGCGTGTGTGTGTGTGTGTGTGTGTGTGTGTGTGTGTGTGTGTGTGTGTGTGTGTGTGTGTGTGTGTGTGTGTGTGTGTGTGTGTGTGACAGGTAATGTGCGAACGTCCGGGTGTGGTTGGATGATTAGGAGCATGTTGGAACACTGGTTCGCAAACTTGCAAGTTCGCAAACTTGAAACGTGTCCAATTGGACATGTTTCACTTCTTAGTTCGCTTATTATTTTAAGCAATTTTAATCCTAAATAGAATCAATGCCAGACATTGTATGGTTGGTCCATCTCAGCATTCTAAACCTTGAATTCAATCTACTTCACTTGAAGTCAATTTAAATGGTGCAACTCCACGTGATGCAAAAAACTCTAGGTCGCTGTTGTTTTTGTTTTCGTGCCAAATTATGTATACGGCCCGGATTAGGATGGTGAGTGTGTGATTGGCACGTGATAATCAAGCATACTTGCTAGAGACGTGTTATAACTATGTTCACATCGCTGAAATTATGTTGAGATAGCTTTCCCATGAATTGCTCAGGATCTTCAGAAGCATATATGAAGTTTTCTGGTGGCTAGTGGCAGAAGTCTCCCCATGTGGGATGAAGAGTGTGATGCACCACTGCAAATAAACGTGCATTATTGTACGTACCCTGATGTTTTAACGGGGTGACCTGAGCTCGAGCCCACGGACACCCAGGGGCATCCTTTGCAATTGCTAAACTGCTAGGCAGGTACCTCCAGTACCTAGGTACTGGAGTGAGCTCAGTCAAGAAGCTCGCTCTACTATCTAGCCACGCGAAAGAGGGGAGCCTAATGGTGAACTTTCTGGTATACGGGTACCGGTAATAGTACCTAAAATCATAAAGTTCGCCAGTTGGTTTCATGAACATCACCAGTTGGCTCCCCCTTACAATCTGAAGTAGATATTGTTTTATGTTATATATAACATAAAACAATCTATATATGCACGTGTATGTAGCGTGCACGTGCGCACGTGTACCTGCTGATTGCAGGTGCGCACTGTTGTCTTTGAGATGCATCTAGATGTCTTGGAGATCTCCAAGGCACGCATATGTGTTCCGAGGCCAGGGACGGGGCGGCCATTGCATACGCTAAGTTTCCGAGAACTAGAGTTCTCTTTGGCTTCCCATATGGGTTTGGTCTATCCTTACACATGCATTCAATTCAAAGCGCATATGCATAAGGGTTTGGTATATCTTTACACGTGTCCATTAGCATCTGAAATTACAAATGCCAATGTTGCCAATGATTTATAAGATCTTAAAAGTGCTTATTGTCTAGATAGGATATCTTTAGATACATAAATGACCGTTCTACCGCCTGACAAACCGGGTTCGAACCCGATGGAAGCTTACGAATTCGTAAGCTTTGCAGGTACATGTAGTACAGAGCAATTATTCAATTGGCGATTTCAATTATCATGTACGTGTACACATGTGCTCTTCTCTGTCCTCGGGCCAGCCTTTAGCGCTTTGAAGGGCTTTAAAGCCAGAAATTTCCATGAAAGTGAGAACTACTTAGTGGCTTAAGCTTTTGAGGCACATGTTGTTCATAGCAGCTGTTCAAATGCTGCTTCCGAGGGCTCTTCAGTGTCTTCTGTGTTTCTCGGAACGTGAGAACTATTCAGTAGCAATCGTTTGAGCCCGAAAGCCTTAAGCCAAGCTTGCCTATGCAGCTCAGAGCAGTTTTCAATCACTGATTTCGTGTGCTCTCCGGTGTCGTCCGCAAGCGAGGCAGACACGTCTTTCTAAAAAATGAAGTTTTCTAAAGCTCGCTCTCATGAAGGCCCGATCGGGCTCGAGAACACTGAGCAGTGGACGTCTAGATCTAGAGATCTTCGATCCGGGGGGGGGGGGGGTGTGGATCCCTCCGGAGGGCAGGAGGATTGATCCCCGGGGCCGGCCCAAGTTGCTGGAGTTTGGGAATTCTCAAACTTCCAGAAGTTTGCATTTGACTTATGAAATGGCTAGAGATGTTGCATAGTCCTAGAAGTAGCTCGAGCCTGTAAGCTCAATTAAGCTTATAAGGTTGCAGGATTGTAAAGGGAGGTGATTTCATTTTGCTCATGAGCTAGCAAAATATGGCAAAACTGTGAGTCAGCATGTAAGCATTCTAGCTTGAGTGAAAACTCGTTTTTGACAAGCGCTCTTGAGGGCACCCACGCGATCCCCACAAGCCAAACGATATCGATTGCCGCCAACGAACATACCTGTGGGCGAAGCAAAGGAACATTACTTTTCAAGTAAAGAGCATTCACATCTGTGCAGTAACGCACATGCAGTACGTGTACTGTGCATGCCAGCAAAACACTGTAAACCGGATTTTGGTGATGATTTTGGTAGACGATACCTGGTCAGGAATCTGTCCCATGGGTTATGTGTAACCCCCCGGGGCCCGGGCCGTGATTGCCGGGAAACAAAACAGTCTGTCCAACCCCCCCCCCCCCCAAATACATTCATGTGAATGGAGGTGTATTTATTTGAGCATCCCCCATCACGTGATGTACGTACTTCATGAATACGTAGATGCGGTTGTTTCAATTAGAACACACTCGGACACGTCAAAGCACGTAGCGTCGTTGTAACGCTCAGCGGAATTCGAACCCAGGAGCGTCGCCTGGCGTGGGACTGCGCTCTATACCCATAAGAGCAACCACGTGCACGTGTTCGGAGTACGGAGATGGTAATTTATTGTACATGAACAGATCTGGACGGGCACGAATTACGCTCGTTACAGTCGTCGATACGGGAGGGGTCAGATGTCTGACCTCCGTAAGGGGATTCTCCGGAGTTTTCCCCTCACCCTTTGGATAACTATTTTCAGTGTTTCGGGCCCTTACTAGTAGCCTGACAATTGGGATATTCATCGATGCACCATATGGTCAGGCTGTGGGTTCAGGTATCTGGTGACGTGAACGGTTGCAATTGTTTCCTGAATAGAATTTGGTAAATGTCTCCTGTGGAAACCCCACAACCCAATTGGCCAGGGGCCTTCCTTCCCTTCGATCGGGGGTTCCTTTCATCCCAATCTGTGTTAGTTACACAACAAACCCATGTGTTATTTACAAAAGTGTTATGTAACTAGAAGATGTATGTAATTATTTGCATATGTTTACATACATGCACATATGGAAAATAAATGCAGCTGTCTGCGTCACCTGGCTTGTGCGGACAGCATGGTCGCCCCAGTCATCCAACTCCTTCTAGCAGCACGGGCATTTGGAGCCATGCTGGAAGATGGGGATCAAGAGCTGATTTTGAAGGCGGCAGCGGAACGACTCAGGGGGCATTGTTTGCTGCAAATGGGGAACTGGGAGAGCCAGCAGCCAATCAGGTGCTCCTGGCTGTGTGTGAGAGATTGGAGCACAGCACCGTCGCGATCCGAGATAGCAGGGTCACCAAAAATCTCCTGGTATGCGCGCCGATACAAGGGTTTGGACAGCCGGGCTTGCACACTGCTGCGGACAAAATCTGGATCCTCGAAGAGCGCCGCATCGAAATCTGCGACAAGGGCGCAGTAGTCAGCCTTGCCAGCTAGGGCAGCGGGGACAGGTGGGGCAGTGGATGTACCGAGAAGGAATGAAGGAAGCAAGATTACATCCAAAGACCAGCCACTGGGGCTGAAGAGGACGGCAGTACAATGAATGACCCATATCTAGCCAAGAGAAGAGGGTCCTGAGGGGGGGCTGTCTGCGTGACGGAGGCAAGATAGGCACAGGGCAGTAGGGAGTGGCCTTAGTGATGCCCAGACTCCCTTGGGCAATAGCCAAGCCAGCCAAGGTTTGCTGCAAAGGGCCAAAACCACCGCCACCAGCTGTGACAATTGATTGGAGGACCTCGGTTTGGAGCATATCAAAGGTCACCAAAGCTTGCTCAGCTGCAACTGGCGGCATGGTCCGAGCTGTGAAAACCACCTTGCAGGTCTCAAGACAACTGCGAAGCAAGAGAAGCTCTGCTGGGGGGTGTCGGAGAATGGACAAACGCTGGAGCGAATTTGCCACGGCATCAACTTGCGCCTGGGCCAGGGAAGCCGCATACTCGTCGTGGTTTGATTGTGTTGGGGGCAGCGAGTACCGTGTCATGACACGGTACTCGCTGCCCCCAACACAATCAAACCACGACGAGTTTCATAGACGAAGCCCAGAGGGAACCCAGCCAAATGCTGAGGGTTGTGACGCGGCGACCACGCACGGCACTTGTGAGGCTTGAGGCTCAAGCCATACGCGGGGGCCCGGTCAACAACCAATTGGACTGCCTCCTGCGCTGCGAGCACGGGACCAACGAACGTTCCGTCATCTACAGTTACCACCCTTGGATGTAATATTTCCTTCCTTCCATCCTTGGTATACGTCGGGCTTCTTCTTTTTTCGAATTCCATAAGAGGAAACCACAGCCCCCTCACCCCAGAAGCCTCACAAACCCAAACTCTAACGTCAACCCCCCCATAGGGGAGCCTCACAGCCAACTGCCGCCCAACGGCCCAACCATTCGCAAAGCTCACCCTCCGATGCATAGAAAACCAGACCTTGTCTTCATCATGCGCAACTAGCGCCTGATTAACCAGGCCTTGGAGCCGCTTCAAGAACTCATTTTGCTTCTTTTTCTTCTTGGAGTATTTCCTCCCTCTGCTCTGGAACTTCTTTTCTTCTTTCCCCCTCGATACTGTTCCTGTCCAGATCTTTGACCCTTGGATTTGTTCAACCGTTCGGGCATTCTCGATGGATGTTGGGGCTTGAGAGGAATAGCGATTACATCTCAGATGACAGATGTAACTTCTTCAGATGAAAGGGCTGTTACGAAATGCGGTTGGACTCCGGGCGGTACGGACCGTACCAGCAAGTTGCTGGTACGGTTGTTAAAACATCAGGTGTTCGGGGGCAGATCGTAGGGTTTCACAGCGGAATGCGAAATACATCAGCAACACAATCTCACCTGCCCCATTCACATTCATTTTTTATTATC
>KV908604.1:40000-42500 GCA_002005505.1 Botryococcus braunii | reverse complement strand
CAATGAGATGGAATGACTGAAATGAGAATCAAATGCTTATTGAAAATGCCGTTGATGTCACTGATGTCATTGAAATGTAAAAGATGGGCCTCCTGGGGGCGCTTTTTTGCAACATTTCTTCATCTTTAGTCCTCAAAGAGAGACTCGAAACTAGCAGACAGTATAGTATATTCTCCGTACTGCTTTTCCATGGCGTGGACACTTGACCTTGCTCAGCTTTGCTTGCAACTTGTAAGTGATGGACACAGAGCAGAGTCACAACAGTACACTCTCTTCTATCTAGTTGGACAACGACTTTTTGAGCGCAAAATAGCACCAATAATGTTAATGTATCTTCCTTCAAGTGCATTCCTCAGGAACCAGTGAGCACGTATATCGAAAAGCTACTGCCTGTTGATTCATGTCACCTTCATCAACCAGCCTGGATATCTGAAGGCCGCAGGTGAAATTTGGACCTGGACGCAAGCCTCAGGGGGGGCTCTGAGGCTTGCTTCCTATTGAGAAGAGAACATGGCAGGAGCCCAATGTGATGCAAGGGACAGGCGACTCCTGCAAATCCGGCAGCACGGGAAAAAGCTTGCAAAAGCTATGGTGGAGCGGTACAGATTCCTTGCATCAAACCAGAAAGAGCAGCTGCTTGCTGAACTGCAGACAGAGTGGGAAAGAGCAAGGTGCTGGCAGCACCCTGTCAACAAAGCAACTGAAGCTTGCACGTTTGTGAAGGTCCTTGTACTCTTGCGTGTCTATGTAAGCCTCCTAATTTCATGTATGCCATTTGATGCGAAAAAGAACGTTCCCCAACTCCTTTTCGCACATGACTGCCTATTTTTGTAAGAAAACCACCAGGGACAACTTAATCTATGGTCAGAGGAAGACTTAACTTATGGTCAGGAGGAGCAACTGGAAAATTGCAGCTCAACACTTGGGGATGCCCGTGTTCAACCACTATAAAAATCAAGGGATTTGAAGGCTATTAGCCAGTCAAAAGGCAACTGCACGCACCCACCTCAACCCCACATTCCCTAGTAACCTCAAAGCATGGGAGACCTTTAGCAGTGTATCATCATCATATCAGGCTTGGAAAGTAGCAACCTGCCTACTCACTGCTTGAGCGCCCATAAAGCTTCTGCATCTGAAGCAGAATTCCATACGAATTCCCAACGAAAAACCTGATGCCTGTCCCAAGAATACATTGCAACCTCTCCATGATCCCATAAACCGGTGTCTTGAAGAAGCCCCCCAACGAGTCGAAGGCAAAGGCCTAAAGTGCACGGCCTTGCCAGTGGAAATTTGAAGTGCAGAGTCTCAGCCTCTACTTAGCAGCATGGAATGGGATGTACAAAGGCTATCTGTATTTCTGTGTGCTATATGTGCTTCTGCCCAGCAACAGTGAGAAACTTGTACTTGAGCAAATGTTTCCAACCAACAAACGGATCCAGTTGGTTTACATCCTTGCCGCTATAACTTTAAACACGCGCCTGTTTGTCAGGTTCGGCAGCCTCTGATGCATCTTTTCCTTGGTCACTGCTCAATGGGCACTGGGCAGAACTTGGGTTGTTGCGTTTGGGGACCATCAGCAAAAGTGGTGAATCCTGTACTGCGGATGGTCATTGATAGTAGCAAACCAAAGGAGGCCAAGTCAGAAAATGAGCTTGGTTAACTGTGATTTTCAACAATATCAGCAACTTCTCTGTATGCAATGCTCTCCAGGGCAGAAGAAGTCCACAGGCTGGAGGAAGATGCGAGAGCTGCAGTCGCTGCAATAGGAGGAGCTCACAGGGCTGCCCAGGAGGCAGCGGTACGCCATGAGCAGGTTGCTTGTTTCTTCCTTCAGCCTCTCGCCATCCCCACCGCCCCGCCCCCCTGCCGGAAAGAGAGGCAGTGTGTGCATGCGTAGAGGGGTGTGGTGTGTGTGTGTGTGTGTGTGTGTGTGTGTGTGTGTGTGTGTGTGTGTGTGTGTGTGTGTTTGTGTGTGTGTGTGTGTGTGTGTGTGTGTGTGTGTGTGTGTGCGTGTGTGTGTGCGTGCGTGTGTGTGCACGCGCGCGCGAGCGTGTATGCCACATGCGCATCCATAACCTTGCGGGGGATAGTTTGGGCGGAGGGGGGGGGGGCCTTTGCATGTTTGCTGGCCTTTCCAATATCATGCTCTGCCCCTGAGGTTCCTGTTACCCTCCTCAATCGTATTTGCTCACTGTTTCGCACTGTATGCCAACAGAACATAGGATTTTCTGGAAAACCTGCTTCTCCGTTCTTCCCCCAGTTTGTTTGTTCCGGATTCATTAGTTATTCATTCGTTTCCTTCATTATTAGTTAGGATTTTGGGTTTAGGGTTCCAAAGGAATAGCTGAACAGCGGAAGAGTTCCATCGGAATATCGGAACAACTATATGTTCCGTGGGCATACTCTCCTGTTTCCTGTGTTTGTCTCTCCTTATGCCCCCAATTCCTGGGTTATTTTGCAGCTAGCCCTTCTTACACCCATATTGCATCATGACCCTTCT
>KV908604.1:0-32500 GCA_002005505.1 Botryococcus braunii | reverse complement strand
AGGTGTGGGGAGCCTCCTGGGAGGGCCTCCCCTGCCCCACACACTCTGGAGGTGCTGGGGGGACCGGAGGACATGTCCCGGAGACACGAGGGTACCCATGGATTGGGGACTGAGGGACCAGAGTCAAGTCCCACGGCTCAGGGAGACTCCTCTGCATGCCCAATACGTATCCAGAGCGAGGGAGCCCCTCCACAAACAGGGGGCCCATCCCAGGCTGCGCTGCACGGTCCCGCCAGTACGGCGAGTACGGTACGGCAGGGACCCGGTGCTGCCGCTAGCCCCCATGGGTACCCTGAAAACCCTGCTGGAGCCGACGTGTGTCCAGAGCCACCGCTCCCAGATGCCAGTCCGTCCCGTTCGTTTCTCGATGCGATGTTTGGCAGCGATGCTGATGGAATGAGTAACAGCGGGTCCGAGGCGTCACGGATGCCGTCCCGCCTTAATGCTGACATGTCAAGGACACCGTCCCGCCTTGCCGCTGACATGTCAAGGGCACTGTCCAGCCTACATGCTGATATGTCGAGGACACCGACCCGCCTCCACGCTGACATGTCAAGGACACTGTCTCACCTCCATGCTGATGCGTCCCCGTCCCTGTCGCTGTCCCCGATGCTCTCCCCATCTTCTCAGCGCTCCTTCGAACAGCAGCTGCGGGCGCTGTTGCAGAGCCCTGCGCCCTCCAGTCCCGATTTGGCAATGCTGGGGGATCTGGACAGCCTCTCGGTGTCCTCCTCCCAGAGCTGGGCCAAGACCCTGGCATCCGCGCTCGAAATCCTCGGCGGCAATCTGGAATCCCTTAACCTGGACTCCTCCGACCTGCCTCCCTCTGACTCCCTGTCATGCCTCTCCCCGTCTGGCCTCTCCCTTGGCCAGACCCTTAGTGCCTGCCTGGAAGACCTGATGCGTTTGGACAACAGCCCGGTGAGGAGGAACCCCGGGATCGGCCGCGGTACCCGGTCCCGGTCCCGCAGGGGCCGCCACATGTCGTCACGTGACCTCGACCATCTCCCCCCGGTGCCCGAACAGGCAGCCCTCGATCCCAGCGACCCTTCCTGGTCCACCTCCGAAGACGTCATCGAGGGCGCTGGAGTGCTGCCCGACCTTGCAGGGAGCTGTCCCTGGGGACCGCGGGGCTCCCCCCTGGATCCCACCTGGTACTCTGGGACACAGTCTGCGAGCAGAATGGCCTCTGGCGGGACAGGGCAGTACGACATGTACTGTGTACCTGCACAGGCGTACAGCGTTTCGGAGACGGCACTCACGGACACAACTGATCTGAGTGTCTGCCCCGGCAGCAGCACGGACGTACCCACCTGCGGAGGGAGGGGCCCTTCGTTTGATCAGCAGACGCAGAGGCCCTTACAACCCCTGTCTGCATCCACCCCCTTCTCTTGGTCGGTTTCCGACATGTCGTATGGAAAAACAGTGTCCTCATCGCGGCTCTCGAGCTCGTATGGTCCGATGCCACCACCAAGGGATGCAGTGCCCCAAGGGCTTCATCAATACAATCCCCAGCGTCCTCCTTCCAAGATAAACACAAGCGAGACCTCTGAGGGGACCGGCGGGACCGGCTGCAGCGCTCCCTGTGGTGGGGCCACGGCCACCACCCTTTCGCTGTCAGTCTCACTGCCTCCCAGCACCATCTCCAGCACACGGGACGATTGCGGTACATTTGCTCAGTCCCCACGGGGATCCAATCCACAAGGTTCACGTGGACCCAGTCAGCCTTCGGTTCCAACTTCACTCACTGTTGCACAGCTGAATGTCCTGGACCAGCGTTGGGGGGTTTGGGGCTCTGATATCACACAAGTGGAGTCTATAAGCATCTCCGACACAATTCTGACGGAGACTCTCCCTGGTACTACGCTGCTGGGATCACCGACAGGGCTAAGGTCACAGGCCTCGGTTCGATCCCCCGACCCGTCAGCGCCGCTGACGTTGGGGTCCGTTTTTACCGAAACTTCCGTTCCTGATGACTTCAGCCGGCACTACTGCAGCTCGTATGCCGACGTGGCCGGATGGGAGGCATCCATGAGACCCCTCCCCACGGGTGGCAGGACATGTGACCGCCCATGTGACGAAGAGCAAAGTACACTGGACGTTGTTGGCAGTAGGATGGAGCCCAACGACCTCCCAGGAAATGAGTCTGGGACAGAAGATGGAGGGTGGTCACCTCCGCTTTCGGAGTACAGCTTCCTGCAAGGCTTCCCTTCGAGTTCTTCCAGGTCGTGGCCAGGATCCCTGGACTTTGCCTGTACAGGAAACCTGCCCCTTCCGACCTCTGACACCTGGGACCATGCCTCGTCCCTTGCTTTGTCCATGTCCCCACCCCAAACCCCAACCCACCGACCTCTCCAACAACCCCACACCACCACAGACGCCTTCCCTCCAGCACCACCCACCCCATCACCCAGTCCCAGAGCTAACAGTGAAGCCAACGCCATCACAGAATTTTTCCCTGATCCACCCTCAGAAGCTCACCGCGGTCCCCATGGAGAGGATTCGCCAGAAAGGCCACACCCCCGGGCGTCAGCCCAAGCAAGCCACTTTCTAGCGGCCGTCGATCGTGATGCTCTTGGCCCACCGAACCAAATAAAAGCGAACTCAGCTGTCCATCGCAGTGGCCCCGGCAGCCAACGATGCAGCACACATGCTGACGGGCTGGTACCTGGACCGGCCGCCTTGGAGAGTACCGCAGGGGGGACCGGCGCCCCTGGGGGCTCCAATCAAGAGTGTGGGCGCTGCCCTGGGTATGGACTGGATGCCGACCCCGTTCCTGCGGGTCCCGTCTACGGCTCCTTGATTGCACCAACGCAAGGCGGAGAGGCACGCGACCCACAGCGCATTGACCTGTACAGCACCCAGGACGTTTTTCAGCTCGGGGCGGTGGCCTCACCCACTGCGAAGGCCCACAAGGATCCCGTTGAGCACGGCAGGGAAAATTCAGGCGGGGGCTTCCGCCAACTGGAGGCATCCTCTGCAAGTCCCACCGAGACGGGGGGTGGCGATGGAAGCACTGTACGAGAGGGTGGGCGGATCTCACAGCCCGACCTGCCATCTCTAGGACCGCGTGGCCAATTCTCGGCCACGAACCCGGAAACGGAGGCTGCACAGGGTGTAGCAAGAAGTGCGGGCCCCTTTGAAGTGCATCGTCCCCAGTTTGCGGGGACGCCCAGGGAGGACGGAGGAAACCCGCCGGGCGTGGGAAGCTGCCCCGTATCTGAATGTGAGGAAACGTTATGGTCGAGTGCATGCGAAAACGGCGAAACGTTACGTACCGAAGCTTGGGGACCCGTGGAAATGTTATGGACCGAAGCATGTGGGAATAGTACGGACAGAAGCGTTGGCGGGCCACGCGGGCAGAGTGCGGAAAAAGGGCCCGTGTCCGATCCCCCGTGGGCCGGTCTCCCGGGGACAGCACAGGACGAGGAGGATGCACAGAACTCGGGACAGGCGTCCTCATCTGCGGAATCGCGAGGCAGTTTCAGACGGAGATTTTGTCCAGGGGACGCCGTGCACATACTGGCCAGCCGGATGCCTTCTGCACGTGCCGAAGCACTTGCCGTGTGTGCGTCCACGAACGTGGAACAGCCTGGACCGAGAACCCCCCGCCCACGAGCCGGGACAGGCGCATGCACTGCGCCCGCAGACACTGGTGCGCAGACAGTTTCAGAAGACCGGCCCTGCCCAGGAAGTGGACTCGCACTTGGAAGGCCTGGCTACCCTGCCAGTCCCAAGCAAATGCGCTCACAGGTTGAGGATGGGCAGCAAGGGACGGGGTTTGGAGCTGCCTATGGCATGGCGGGGCTTGCCGCAGGGTTCCGTGCCCGCAGCGTGCATGCGGCGGAAATAGGCTTTGTGCCTCACTGGCCGTCTGACACGTCTGTCAGCGCGGCCGAGGGTGCGGAGTTGAGCTCGAGTTGGAGCAGTGACCTCAGCTTCCTCTCTTTCTGTGCCCTAGAGGATGCGCTCGTACGCGCCTTTCCCCGCACGCTCTCTCTCTCTCTCTCTCTCTCTCTCTCTCTCTCTCTCTCTCTCTCTCTCTCTTCTCTCTCTCTCTCTCTCTCTCTCTCTCTCTCTCTCTCTCTCTCTCTCTCTCTCGTGTGTGGTGTGTGTGTGTGTGTGTGTGTGTGTGTGTGTGTGTGTGTGTGTGTGTGTGTGTGTGTGTGTGTGTGTGGGTGATGTGTGCCCTCAAGGATTTTACCTAGATTTGCTACCAGGCATAAAACAAACAACCAGGCACTCTCATAACGTAGCGTGGTGTTTATTGGAGGTATGTTCTTTTCTGGCTGCAGGACAACCTCGAACCTCCAGCAACCAATCCGGAAGTCTGGCGGCTATGGTTGATCAGCTTGAGCAGGTGCGGGCTTGGCTTTGTCTTCACAAGCTAAAGCTTCAGTTACTCTCAAAGACGGGGCATGACTGGTGCATGTTTCTAGAAAAATACTCCGACAATAAGTCGGTTTGCCTTTGTACACTTCCCCCCCCCTTTCCCCCCCCCCTCTCTCTCTCTCTCTCTCTCTCTCTCTCTCTCTCTCTCTCTCTCTCGCCTCGTGTGTGTGTGTGTGTGTGTGTGTGGACACACACACACACCACACACACACACACACACACACACAATCCAAGTGCAGGCTGTCCTTTGCCGATATGTCTGCCTGTCGGTCTTCGTCCATTGCAACTCCTGAGCTGGTTAGTGCAAAGGACGGCAAACCTTAGTTGCGTTTTTCATCGGACAGGTGATTGCCGAAACAACCCAGATAGCACAGCTCCCACATCGGAGAAGCAGCCATTGACCTGCCTGCGTGGGTGCAGTATAAGTAGGATCCGCTGCAGGGGAGGCTGGCTTCGTGAAATGTTAGGTATAACAAGCGAGGAAGGGCTGAGAGCGGGGGGATCACACACACACACACACACACACACACACACACACACACACACACACACACACACACACACACACACACACAGACACACACACACAAGCACGCACGCACGCACCCACCCACCCACCCCCCCCCCCAACACACACACACACACACACACACACACACACACACACACACTCACAGAGAGAGAGAGAGAGAGAGAGAGAGAGAGAGAGAGAGAGAGAGGAGAGAGAGAGAGAGAGAGAGAGAGAGAGAGAGAGAGGGGGGGGAGGGCAGGGAGAGAGAGTGACGGAGAGGAAGACACGCAGACGCAAGGATCGCAGAGGGCATTTGGAAGCTCTACAGAACCAGTGGGAGGGCGAGAAGCCCTCCGGCAAATTTGACAATGGTGAAGCGAGATGCCCTCTGGAAGTCATGGTGGGACCAGAGGGGAAGCCGGGGGATTTCCGGAAGCCTTGGGAGGGACCAGGATTAGCATTGATGCGAGACAAAGATATTGTGAAGAGACCAAAGTGAAGCCAGGGGCATCTTGCAAGATTGTAAGTCCCGTAGGGATTAACACGAAACCAGGGGCCTTCTATAGAAGCCTTGGAGGGACCAAGGCGAAGCCACGGGCTTTATGCAAGCTCTCAAGGGACCAATTTGAAGCCAGGGGCTTCCGTGGAAGTCTCGCCAGGAGTCAGAGTACAAGGAGGGCCTTAAGCAAGGGCCAGAGGAAGTGGCACCGATAGGGTGTGAAGGGACTCTCCTGGGGGAGCCCCTCGTAGGACCAGCAAGAATCGGGCGCAATTAAATTATTTAAACGGCCACTAAAGGCCCGCAGCTACTGCAGCTACAGGATTCCTGCTCCCACCCCCCCCCCCCCCCCCGGGCGACTACTGCTTATAATTCTTATACCGTGCGAGTTGGGACTTCACTCTATATTGTGTATTAAAAAGTTAAGCATGTATGCTTCACTATTTATTAAGAAAGAGCCTATTATCAATTGGGACTGGCTGATGCTGCCCCCTCCGCCCTCCAGGTCCAAGTCCATGTCCATAATTGAACTGGCTGACACGCAGGCTGATGCGTGGCATATGTTTGCGCCACCATCGCTGTGTGCTTCGCCACATGCATGCGCAGTCACGAGTCCACGTGGCATCTACCATCGGACACATAACTCCGCTGGCTGCTAATGAGCATGGCCAAACGTCTACCCCTCTCGCTGTACATGTACTGTGTGACCATATGTGCCTGACCACCTTTGATGCAATCCCTAAGCCAATGAAATCCTCTACTTCATACAGAAAAGGCACCTTCGATGCAATTCCCAGGCCAATGAACTCCTCTGGCCAGAGGAGTTCATAAAGGAAATGCACCTTCGATGCAATCCCTAGCCAATGAACTCCTCTACTTTATAAAGAAAAGGCACCTTCGATGCAATCCCTAAGCCAATGAACTCCTCTAATTTATAAAGAAAAGGCACCTTCGATGAGATCCCTAAGCCAATGAACTCCTCTAATTTATAAAGAAATGGCACCTTCGATGCAATCCCTAAGCCAATGAACTCCTCTTATTTATAAAGAAATGGCACCTTTGATGCAATCCCTAAACCAATGAACTCCTCTAATTTATAAAGAAAAGGCACCTTCGATGCAATCCCTAGGCCAATGAACGCCAGAGGATCCTAGGTAGGCTAAGTCCTGTGTTTGTGCACATCATCACATGCCACATGGGCCCATGCATATGTACGTACAGGCATCCGCCGGGTGGGTTGACTTGGCCAATTGGCCGCACCCCCCCCCCTTCGAGCTGCCGCTTCCCATCCGTTTTGTTGTTGTTCGCACCGTCTCAGGCGCCTTTGGAGTCCTGTTTAGGCTACTCTAGGCCTATGTGCTTTTGCACAACGCATCATGCCTTATGGGCTGGACAGACGTCTGGGCTGGACAGATGTCGACATAATGTCTTCCCCTTACAAGAGTGGGATTGAAAAAGACCAGCCGCACGTTTCAACGACCCAAACTCAATTGTTTCAAGCTACAAGTCACACCCGGTGAGCAGCCAGCCTCCTTCCGTCCTTCCTTCCTTCCTTCCTATGGACTGGACACAATTGTGCAATTGACTTGCAAGTGACTTGTTTTTGGTCCCGTTCTCTAGCCACACATGCGCCACCAGTCGTTTCGCCAGTCTCTGTCACGAGTTCGCAAGTCCACATGATGAACTCCTGACACGAAACTGCGCTCAGGGCCCCATGAGCATGGCCGAGATAAGAGAGCATCCCCGAGATAAAAGAGCATGGCCGCACTTAGGAGAGGCCACTACTGGGCGGCGAATGTTTCACCCACGCCCACACACAGCCGTACATCTTATGTATGGCAGACGCTGATGCAATCGTACCATCAAGAATGGCAGGCGAACTTCCACGTAAGACTTCCCGATTCCTTTAAGGGTGGGAAACGTCAATTTTGACGCTTAAAAATGAACTGTAGTCACTTTTTGTACTTCTCACACGTCCTGGGCGAAAGATGTCTGCAAGAATCCTTCTTATCAATCTTAGGTGACAGGCTGAACCCTATGCTGAATGTAAGAATTCTAATCAAACACGAGTTGCAAATCACAATGCAGTCATTGACAGGCCAGTTGACGATTGCGGTTTGCCGCCCACCAACGGTAAGTCCGTACATGTATACATCATGTCAATGCGCCAATTGGTTGCAACCTCGACAGTTGCCATTTTTTCTTCAAATCTTTTCTTCATTTTTTCTTCGAATTTTTTCTGCATTTTCTCTTCGGATTTTTTTCCAACCTCGAAAGACAGCTGCTATTGTTTTCAACCTCCACAGCTTGGAAAGCCTACGAATACACTAACATTTGCGCCACACAGACGAGATGTCAAAACGAATTGCCTGCTGCACACTGAAAAATGACACCAGCCAATTGTGGGTGGCAGATGTTTGCAATTTCCAACCAACGCTCGATATTGGAGTGATCTCGGAGTCAAGCGCTGCCAGAAACTGCAGTTTTGTATTGTGAAAATTATCAAAATCAAATCCTTCTGAACTCCCTCTTTATAGAAGGAAAAGATTCTCGCATTCTTGCAAGTCAAGATGTGCAGTGCAAACTGCAACACACTCGGAGGGCGAAAAGTCTGGGGTTCTTTACCCGCGCACGTGCACACTTGCTAAGCACATATGTACCGAAGCATGCACACATGCATGCTTCGGTCTTGAAACTACGACACATTCTGGGGCCCTTGTTTTTCCCCCGACACGTCTACACATGCTTGGCAGTGTGAAGCCTCTGCTGTAAACGCACATCCATACAAATACTCAGCACTGTGGGCTTCCAGCCAACTCAGCACCCTGTCTACACATGCTTAGCAGTGTAAAACCCTTCATTTGTGAACGCACATGCGTGCACATGCTCAGCAGTGTAAAACCCTTCATTTGTGAACGCACATGCGTGCGCATGCTCAGCAGTGTGGGCTTCCAACCCACTCAGGGGCCTGATCACCACCCTGACTGCAACTTCATGAAAGTTCATGAAAGCAAACTTCCAGAACAGTCCAAACTTCACGATGAACATGTTCATTACAGAAGGGACCAAAAACGAGCAGGAGCCGACAAATAGGAAGACGAGGCTTCAACATCAACCCGCATCTCAACTGCTACTTTCAGGCGAGTAGTCTTGAAATTCTGGTGGCCTAGCCGATTACCTTTGGTATTCCACAAGGACCTTGGCTGGCAGATGAGGCTGCCTAATTAACCCACAAGTCCATGCTGGAACCAATAATCATGAACGCATGCGCGCTCAGACTCTCCTTCTCGATCAGAATTCAAGAAAATACAAGAATAGAATATTCGTACATACTAACCCCACCTTGCCCCTCCCTTCCTACACCCCGTCCCCCCCCCCTCTCTCTCTCTCTCTCTCTCTCTCTCTCTCTCTCTCTCTCTCTCTCTCTCTCTCTCTCTCTCTCTCTCTCTCTCTCTCTCTCTCTCTCTCTCTCTCTCTCTCTCTCTCTCTCACACACACACACACACACACACACACACACACACACACACACACACACACACACACACACACACACACACATCTGATTTGACCTCACAGACTCCGCCCAGAGCCTTTCTTGTGTGACGCAGCTTTATCCGCCGTAAGCTGGCAGTACATCTGCCTCCCGTACAAGTGCCTCCCATATGCGCTCCCCGCCTCCAGCGCTGTGGGGTGCACCTGGCAGTACAATCAGCAGCCGGCAGTACAAGTGCCTCCCGTATGCGCTCCCTGCCTTTTGAGCCGTGGGGAGGTGCGTGCACTGCCTCACCAGAGCCTGTCTAGGCTGGGGCCCTTACAGTTTGCATTGTGCAGGAAAATGTGGTCTCTACAGGTACCATAACACAGAAAAAGTAGTCTCTGCGGGTGTGGCCCCTGGGCCGAGGAAGGCAGAGCGGCCGTATCTCTTGGGCCGAACAGCCGTCAGCTCAAACGTGTTGCCAACGAAGCAAAAGCAATCACGCTGAGGTGTTGTGGAAGAAGAAGAAGAAGTCACAAGCAGAAGAAGAAGCAAATCGAGGTGTTGCCTGAAGAAGAGACGAAGAATCACATCGCGTTGCCAAAGAGCAGCAGCATGGAGAAGCCAAACGCCTGCACGCTCATCATCTGGAGCACCATTGGGTCCACAGACTTGGGGCGCACGGGGTGCGCTGCCTCCCGGCCCGTCTCCGTCAGGAACGTCTGTCGCTCGCGCAGCTCGTCCTTGAGAGTCAACAGAAAGCCCCCCCAGAACGCAAGGAGGTGGGTGCACAGCCATATAAGCAGGATGCTGCGCGCCGTGTCCACTCTCAGCCCGTCACACGGCAGATAGACCGGCACGCCGTCCCCAAGCAGCCCCGCCAACGAGGAGGATATTCGGCAGAGACCCGCGACGGCAAAATTCAGCCCGGAGCTGACGGACTGCAGGTACAGGTTCCCTGGGTCCCGCACGGCAACGACGGCGGAGCCCCTCACGGCGCTGCGGGCCGAGATGAGGACTGTGACGAATGACACCGATGGTACCCAGGAGACCGGTATCCTCCAGGCCACCCACGCCACGATGATGCCGATCCACCGGTGGCAGCAGATCGTTGCAAAGGCCCTCAATGGGTCTGCCTGACTCAGCCCGCGGTTCACAAAGGGGAAGTAGTTGAGCACTGCAAAGGCCAGAGAGTACCACCTGCGAAAGCCCACCCCCCCGGCCCCCTTTAGCTGAGGCAAGCTGGCAATGGTACAACGCTGGTTGACTGGTCGCTCCCCCAGACAAAGGTCCCCAGGAAACACAGCCCTGAAAGAAAGGATCCTTTTCTTTGCCCCCAGGAAAAACAACCCAAGAAGAAACGTGCGCTTGCTTTGCGCCCAGGACAAACAACCCAAAAAGAGAGCTTACCAGTTTACGAGTTCTGGTTAGAGGTGCTGTAATTGTAAAGAATACAAAAAAGAGTTTGGTATTCTTCCCAATACCAAAAAGAGAAGAGTACTGCCCTTGCGTGCGTGTGCGTTCGGCGCCCCCACCTTCATCTCCCCGCACAACCTGCCCCCCCCCCCCCCCCAAACACAAAAAAAAAAAAAAAAAAAAAAAAAAAAAAAAAAAAAAAAAAACTTACCCCCCTTGCTATCACTAACAGCACCATCAAAACATGTTCATCATCATTATCAGAGGTGCACG
Source organism: Botryococcus braunii (assembly GCA_002005505.1). Classification (NCBI taxonomy): domain Eukaryota; kingdom Viridiplantae; phylum Chlorophyta; class Trebouxiophyceae; genus Botryococcus; species Botryococcus braunii. Next base: position 21,931 of record KV908604.1, on the reverse strand, counting down.
CGGTCCTGAGTGGGATGATGATCATGCTGTCAATGATAGCAAAGAACCTCAGAGACAGCACAGCAACAGTAACATGTGACAGTGCAGCATTGGCAACTGTGACAGAAAGGTAACTGCGACAGCGCAGCAACGGTCACATGTGACAGAAGAGCAACGGTATCATATGACAGCGCAGCAACGGTAACATGTGACAGAAGAGCAATGGTATCATGTGACAGCGCATCAACGGTAACATGTGACAGAAGAGCAATGGTATCATGTGACAGCACAGCACCGGTAACATGTGACAGAAGAGCAATGGTATCATGTGACAGCGCAGCAACGGTAACATGTGACAGAAGAGCAATGGTATCATGTGACAGCACAGCACCGGTAACATGTGACAGCGCGCCAACAGTTTCCTAACCCCATTCACATACAAAGAAGACACGGAGGATTCCCACAATACTCAGACCACAAAAAATATGCACTTTGCTAACTGCAACTTGTATCGTAGCAAAGTCACACAAGATCAACGCTCGATATTCATTGCACGGACTGAAAGAGGAGGGAGGGCGTTGGAGGGGGTGCTCACATTGAAGCCATTACGTGATCCCTCCAAATGACAAATGTTGCCTTTTTGAATGTGATCGTCAGGATAGCCCCAGCTGACACAGTCAGCATGACTATCAAGAATATCAAGTATAGACTGTCAATGGAAGGCTCCCGGGCAACTGATAGGAAGCCCGATAATGACAGGAAAAATGTACCAATCATTGAAATCAGATCAAATGTAAGCCTCCTTTTGTTTGACCAGATCCGATACTCCAATTCCATGTTTTCCTGTAATATCCACATACCTAAGGTCAGTTTGTGCTCCCCCCTCCTCCCCCCCCCCCCTACACACGCGCACGCGCGCGCGCGCGCGCACACACACACACACACACACACACACACACACACACACACACACACACACACACACACACACACACACATCATGAATGCAGACACGGCACGTGCATGTCATTGCAGCCCCTCTATGAGCTTGACCCTTTGTTTTTCATTAATATTCAAGCTTGCTGAAAACTCCTTATCACAACTTGAGGAGTGTAAGGTCAAGGAATGCAGAACCCCAAATCGTCCAACACCCTCCCCCGCGCCCCCCCCCCCAAAACACACACACAAACACACACACACACACACACACACACACACACACACACACACACACACACACACACACACACACACACACACACACACACACACACACACACACAGGAACTAGGGCAAGATTAAAATCTTGGTTGGTTTCCTCGCGTTATTTCTCAGGATTGCGCTTGAAACAACAGCAAGTCACAGCCCCATGTGGCTTATTTTTCAACCCAATCTCAAGCCTGACACATCGCAACAGCCGCTTCGACGTCGGCGACGGTGTATCACCTACCGTGTGGCTTTGTAGAATGCCAGGTCCGCCCATATGCCTCCCATCCATCTGCCCCGAATTAAGATCGTCCCTAAATCGATCGTGCAACTTCGCCATATGAAAGCGACTACCGTTCTACTAGCTACCCCTGCCAACCAAGCTTTCGCCCGTCAAGACAAATCATTGTGCCCAAATACATGTAAGCTTCACAAGCAGTATAAGCACATCTCACATCATTCCAGGATAGCCCTATGCAACGAAGTACCGGGCCCGGTAAGGTTCCCTAAATCCATCATGGACACCGGTGACCACGGTCAACCGCCATAAAATTTCAGAGCACCTTACTATATTCAGGCGAAACTGGCACAGTAGACCCATTACGAGCCTCGCAAACTCTTACGAGCCCATGTTCATATTGCTTTGGAAAACGCACTGGCCTTCCTTACTCATTGCGAGGCGTCTATGTGGTTTTGTTCCTTGCGGCGTCGCTTCGGTGCTACTCCTCAGATTGGATCCCACGTGGGCCTACAAATCGCGTCCTAGGAGTACTAATTTCTTACGAAGGAAACATACTTAGGAAAAGGAAGATAGGGGCTGAGAACAAAGTCGGGTTGACGTCATTTGCGACCTGACTGTTTCTGTGGTTACAGAATTGTATGGTGAGCGTTATGATTAGTATTGAGGTCTTTTGGAGTGTAATTGACTACAGACACTGACGGTTATACCTCACACAACACAAGGAAGCTTACAAAATTTGGGTTTGGGTCTCGGAACGCTGGGCTGGTCTGTCAAGTTTTACTATTGTAGACGAAGAAGAAATTACATCTACGTAGCCCTAAGGGCACGATGAGACCATCTTCTTCTCCTTCAAGAGTTTCTCAAACTGCATGCGACGTGATACATCTCATTTTTGTTTTGACACCTAAAATGGCGACACTCCAGATGAACAGTGAAGCAAATCCCAACCACGAACGTCTGAAGGGTATGACGAGAATGTGTGTGTGTGTGTGTGTGTGTGTGTGTGTGTGTGTGTGTGTGTGTGTGTGTGTGTGTGTGTGTGTGTGTGTGTGCGTGCGCTTAGGGTGTACTCAACGCAGAGATTCCATCTGTCCAGCTCAGAGGGCATGGGGATGTGCACAAACCCAAAGCAAGAGGTGCTCTTGAAGCGCATTCCAGGGTCCCCTAAATTCTACCCTTTGGCCCTGGCTCTAGCCGAGAATTAAGACTTTAACACTGAAGCATATCCTAAAGCAACCCCCGTATCCTACATGCTGGTACGTTTAAAAGTGAAGCATATCCTACAGCAACACCCATATCCTACATGGTGGTACGTTTAAAAGTGAAGCATATCCTACAGCAACCCCCATATTCTACATGCTGGTACGTTTAAAAGTGAAGCATATCCTACAGCAACCCCCATATCCTACATGCTGGTACGTTTAAAAGTGAAGCATATCCTACAGCAACCCCCATATCCTACATGCTGGTACATTTAAAAGTGAAGCATATTCTACAGCAACCCCCGTGTCCTACATGCTGGCCCGTTTTAAACTGTAGCATATCCTAACCGCAACCCCCGTATCCTACATGCTGGTACGCGGAAGCTCGGAAAAGTGGTCAGACGTGACGGTGAAACATGAACAGCGATATGACACGGGAGGGGGGTGGGAAACAGCATGACAACGAAATGACAAAAGAAAATTTCATCAAAGAACAGGTGCGAGAACAGAGGCGCATGCAAGAGGGGGGGGGGGAGGGGGGGGGAGAGAGAGAGAGAGAGAGAGAGAGAGAGAGAGAGAGAGAGAGAGAGAGAGAGAGAGAGAGAGAGAGAGAGAGAGAGAGAGAGAGAGAGAGAGAGAGAGAGAGAGAGAGAGAGATAGAGAGAGAGAGAGAGAGAGAGAGAGAGAGAGAGAGAGAGAGAGAGAGAGAGAGAGAGAGAGAGAGAGAGAGAGAGAGAGAGAGAGAGAGAGGGGGGGGGGGGGAGGGGCGGGGGGATTTCGAGGAGTCCACGTCTGTGCAGGGACAGGCCCTGTCACAATCCCGGCCCCTGTGTCTCCGTGCCGGGGTCAAAAAGGCCCTTCCACGCGGTTTTGCTGATGACATGCTAAACTGGCATGATTTTCTGAACACGTAGTACGAGGAGGAAGGGGACAAGGACGCGAAGAAGGAGGAGGAAGACAGAAAGCATTTGATCGTCATCATTCAATTTCGATTAAGCCTGTTGCAGTGGGCCTCAGCTGTCTTCTCTGCCGGTGTGACAGTCTGGTGGCGTGAACCTTTGAGGTTTTGGGCTTGACTCTTGCGCTGGCTGGTTTTTTTAAAAAGAAGATAAAACATTGCAAGCTTGGGGCGCGATCAGATGCTAGCATACCGACAAAGATCTTGTAAACGTCACAATCGTACTCGACTTGTTAGTCCAGATTTGGATCCCACATGGACATCGCCGGAAATGTGAGCACCTTCATTTCAGAATGGCATATCACCTTTAACATTGAGAAAAGATTTGTGGTTGCAAAATGTTGCTGTACGACTAGTGGAAGTGCTGCTTTCAAACAGTAAGGTCGTGTCAAGTCGTGGCCACGCTGCTAGGGTAACCGCGACCGTCACGTTGTAGATTGGCAATCCTAACATATTATTGTAAAACGGTTAGATTTCTCCACTCTTGAGTGAGACCTGCTGAAGAGGGCTGCCCGGTCGCAGGGTTAAATTGCTGCGAGCCCTCCTCGATTCCAGCAAACCGGAAGTACTACTTCGATAAACCCAACCGCTCAGACGTGGGAATGCTTGTTCGGGGGGGATCTGTTGCACACAAAGCCTTCGAGACACCTTCACACGCAATGGTATCTGCATAGTTCCATCCTGCTGCCCTAGTGACATTCACATCATTTCTTACGCGTATGAGCGTTGATTATATCCCATACACACACTTACTCTTTCTGTGTACTTCTGCTGCTGATACGAATTTGTCTTGGCTGCATTTTACTGCTTTTTAAGGTCAACCAGGAGCAGCCAATATTCTTTTATCCTTGTTATTATTCTTAATCCTCCTGAAACCAGAAGCAGGAGCGATATAGCATTGCGAAAAATATACCTCAATACATCGGCGTACATTAGTGTCGCACTGGCAAAGTCTAATCTATGTGCCTGCACTCCCTTATCCCTCAGCTCGAATCCGTCATTCTCGTCATGATTTGAACTTGCTCCTGCACATCCTCCTCGTCCTTCTTCCTTCACCAGCTCTATTCCCTTCAGCGCAGTCCTCTTCCCAACAAGAGGTAGTTGAGCAGCCATCGTTTCTTCCCGGTCCTGCAATCCATCTGTCCATGTGTCTCTCGTTCCTGCATCACCGCGTGGTGCCCCTGCAACGCTCACACCGGATTAATGTGCTGGGAGGTGCAGACGTGTGATTTTCTGGTTAGACTTGTCAGACTCGACTTAGACTTGTCAGACTTGACTAAGACTTGTCAGACTTGACTTGGACTTGTCAGACTTGACTTGGATTTGTCAGACTTGACTTGGACTTGTCAGACTTCTTGGGGTTGTTAGACTTGACTTAGACTTGTCAGACAGAATTGGACTTGTCAGGCTAGTTAGACTTGTCAGATTTGTCAGACTAACTTAGACGAGTCAGACTCATGAGACTTGTCAGCCTTATTAGACTTGTCAGATTTGTCATGCTTGACTTGCACTTGTCAGACTAATTAGAGTGGCCAGACTTGACTTAGACTTGCCACACTTCCCGATTAAATTTGTCAAATTTGACTAAGACTTGTCAACCTTAACTCAGATTTGTCAGATTGTCCGACTGAATTAGACTTGTCGGACTTGTTAGACTTTCTCAGACTTGTGGTTGCCAGATACAGCAGGGCGACTTGGAACAGCAGTATTGGGCATGGGCAAATGAAAAGAGGCGACTGTATGACTTCCTGTCCATGCTTGGGTCCCTGGTGTTTGCAACCTCAAGCTTGATAGCCCACTACTCCGCAGGGGGCGTGCCGGACCCCCTGTACACCTCAGCGATCAGAATCATGCAGGCCGTATCTTTTCTGGCAGCTGTAACGATTGTTGTGAGGAAGCAAGCCTTTTTCAAGTGGCGAGACACTGTCATGGCGATCATGTGAGTAGGCTGGCCCCCACCGATTCATGGTTCTGCACGCTTCGTGTTCCTTGCCCTTGTCCTGAAACATTTCCTTCCTTCCTTCCTTCAAATGACGCCACTAGCTCGTTGATCACCGGGTTGAGTTGCGTGGTCATATTGATGCTAGTTAGCCAACTAGTTGGTCATCAAGATCCCTTTCCTTAGTCAAATTGATTTACATGAGGCAACTAGTGGGTCATCAGGATCCCTTTCTTTAGTCAAATTGAATTAAATGAGACAAACTAGTTGGTCAACAAGATCCCTTTCCTCAGTCAATTTGGTTTAAATGAGGCAACTACTTGGTCCTCAAGTTCATTCACTCGTAAATTTGATTGTAAAATGAGGCTATTTAGTGGTCATCATCTTCATTTTCTTGGTCAGATTGACTAAAAAGAGGCTACTAGTATGTCATCAAATTTTTTTCCTTAGTCAGATTGATTCGGATCTGGCCATTCACTGGGAACGCCAGCGAGATCACATTTCACTCCGAAATTTGCGACGATCAATACCATCCCGACCCGAAGGGGAAGATGTGTGTGTGTGTGTGTGTGTGTGTGTGTGTGTGTGTGTGTGTGTGTGTGTGTGTGTGTGTGTGTGTGCGTGCGGCCGCGTGCGCGTGCGCGTGCGTGCGCGCGCGTGCGCGCGCGCGTGTGTGTGTGTGTGTGTGTGTGTGTGTGTGTGTGTGTGTGTGTGTGCGTGTGTGTGTGTGTGTGTGTGTGTGTGTGATACATGTAACAGAATGATCTAGTTCTGCGAGTTCCCGGACGTTTCGCCTGCCTGCGACCGTGCGTGTGCGCACGCGAGCGACCGAGCGTGTGTCTCTGTGTACGTGCTCGCATGCGGATGCATGCATGCTCTCATTCTTTTGCAGAATCTTATCGTCTGCAGCGCTCCTCAGGCCTGGTAGAGCGTCAGCGTATACCTCCGCAATTTCAGGGCCGGCGCTGTTAGCACGTGCAGGCTATAGCTTGGGCACAGGTTGAGTAATGCTGATGCAAGAGTATCGCAAAGCCCGCAATCATGCAAACGAATCTTCGAAACGCCACTACAATTGTTGTGACATCAGAAAATGGAGATCGGGGCCGGAGCTGACGTGTCACAGCGAACATGAGAGACTGATGTATTTCACTTTCCTCCTCAAATGCAGGTGGTACTCGTTGGTCCTGGCAGTCCTAAACACGCATCCCTTCGTGGTCCGTGCAGTCTCACGCCCGGATTCACTACGGGCGTTCATCAGCATTTGCTGCCACCGCTGGCTCGCGCTCGCGGTCGGCTCGCTGGCGTGGCGGGTTCGAATCGCCCACGTGCCGTCGGTTCCCTTCGTTGCCATGCTCATTTGCGCCCTGGGCGCCGTTCGGGCAGCCAAGGCATACTCGGAGACTGGTCCCGGCAACCTGTACATGCAATTTTTGTGCGCCCGACTCAATTCCGGCTTGCAATCCGCCTGCACGGGAGCGGTCAATGCGGTAGGGGTTGTCACGATGGGCCAGATGCCTGCGAACGAGCTCGCGTCCGATCTCTGTCAGTCTGCTGTGGTGACGCAGCGCCACACCGTGTTGCTGATCTGGCTCGTCCTCCACGCCGTGGCCTTCTGGGTCGGCTTCTGGTACCACTTACGGGACGAGGTGCTGGACCGCAAGGCATTCCTCATGGCCCGCACCCGCTGGAGAAGCGTGGAGCTGTGCGCGCCCTCGGTCAAGCCGATGGTCCTGCTCATGGTCGCCATCCAAGCCTATGTTTTTGCTTCGCTGCTCCTGTTCGGAGACAACTTCGTTTGACAGCTGTGAGCCTTTCTCGAGCTTGAAAGACATTTCGCAGACTTTATCGCATTTCTGCGGATGAGAAGTCAAGAGATGGAGCGCCTTCTGGCGGCATGTATTCTATATATCCAATATAGCCACATATGAGAGATGTACAGAGTCAAAAATGCCTCTTCATGTTTTTATGAAGAGCAGCTCATTTGAAACTCCCATACGCCCCTTTCCTCCCACCAGCACTCTTAGCTAGGAATCTTTTCGGAACCGAGAAGACCATTGCTTATGTTATTATCTTTAGTCTGATTAATATGATTGGTTTGTGTCATATTTTTAAAGGGGGCTTTGCCTGCTGCACCGACCGCACTGGTGGGCCCATGAATGACACATGGGGCCGGGATGGGCTCGTGCGTGGGGGCTACTCCTCCTCCTCCTCCTCCTCCTCCTCCTCCTCCTCCTCCTCCTCCTCCTCCTCGTTTTCCTAGGAGGGAGGGAGGTTTCATTTGTGGGAGTATGCGTGAGATAAGGAGCCAGAATAGGCTCATGGGAGGAGGATCCTCCTGCTCCTCCTCCTCCTCCTCCTCCCCACTCAAACCATGCCGCTGCTCTGCTTGTGCAGATGCTACCGCCAAGCCCATCAACGAAGCTAGCAAGTTCTATAATATTTAAAAACAAAAAAAAAAAAAAAAAAAAAAAAAAAAAAAAAAAAAACATGGGGCACATGTGTTAAAATAAAACCTAAATAAGAAAATGTTGTCAGGTTTACAGCAGGCAACTTTATTCAGCAGGCAACTTCTAAGCTTACTTACGCGTATGACATGGGTGTCGGGTGTACACGTGTACACTGGCTGTACATGTACAGCCGGCTGTACATTGACAAGGGTGTCTGATGTACATGTACACCGGCTGTACATGTATAGCCGGCAATGTAGAAGAGAAGTGATTTCCACTATTTCAGTCACAGGCACCCCATGCAGTAATTACGTATGGGACACATCTCTTTCTACAAGTACCAGCTATTTATAAATAGTTGGTCATTTATGTTACATTACACCTATGTATGTGTATCCACAGCGTACGGGACAAAAATTATAAATATAAGTTACGGGATACGCTGTGAATGTGCTTCACTTTTTATTCTGAAGGATAGGTAATTACGGTTATAACCACATATGCCTCACTTGTTATTCTGTATTATATAACACAGAATATATATATGTTATAACCCGAATAATGTGGTCTGTGACCAATACTGACTGACACGCGAGTGGACACTGGCCACGAAGGCATCGGTTGAGGCGATTCTAATAAATTACTGCAAAATTGGTGCTGATATTAATTAATGAGCCAACAACCCCAAAACAAATGTGGGGCTAGCCAGTCAGTCAGTCCCACATTGTCTCCTCCGGGGGTTTGTTGGGGGGGGGGGGGGTGACATCTTCGTGGAATTCCAGTACAGGTGCTAGACAGTACTGTGATCACGGGGCCCCCGTACGGGTGATAGACAGTACTGTGATCACGTGGTTCCCGTATGGGTGCTAGACAGTAATGTGATCACGGGGCCCCCGTACAGGTGCTAGACAGTACGGTGATCACATGGTCCCCCCACGGGTGCTAGACAGTACTGTCTAGTGCTGTGATCACCTGGTCCCCGTACGGGTGCTAGACAGTACTGTGATCACATGGTCCCCGTAGGGGTGCTAGACCGTACTTTAAGGCCATGTCTAGACAAGGGATAGATCTATGTCAGGTGATGGCGCATGCATGTGCTATGTAATGCCATATAGCTAGAGAAGCTAGGTAGTCCGAGGTTATTGTGGAATCCACATATATATGGGTGCTGTACAGTACTGTGCACACATGTGAGGCATGTGAGACGCCTGTGGCCGGCCACGTCTATGCCCTATCCCAGGCGTCGTGGCGCACACTAAGTAGTGCAAGATATCTAGCGTTCGCGTATGCGTGCCCTGTCAAGCCACAAGCAAAGCGTATGCAATTGCAAGCCGCATATACGTAGCAAGTGATCACACGCTACAGTTCCTGCTAAAAAGAAACATTTGTCGCGTTCAATATTTGGGTTTGGGTCGTTGAAACAAGGGGCTGGTCTTTCTAACCCCGTGGGGTTAGAAAAGTGGCCACTCTTGTAAGTAGAAGTGTTAAATCTACGTAGATATATCCTCTCCCCCTCCCCCCCCCCCCCCCTCCCTCCCTCTCCCTCTCCCCCCCCCCCCCCCCCCCCTCCCCCTCCCCCCCCCTCTCTCTCTCTCTCTCCTCTCTCTCTCTCTCTCTCTCTCTCTCTCCTCCCTCCCTCCCTCCCTCCCTCCCTCCCTCCCTCCCTCCCTCCCTCCCTCCCTCCTCCCTCCCTCCCTCCCTCCCTCCCCTCCCTCCCTCCCTCCCTCCCTCCCTCCCTCCCTCCCTCCCTCCCTCCCTCCCTCCCTCCCTCCCTCCCTCCCTCCCTCCCTCCCTCCCTCCCTCCCTCCCTCCCTCCTCCCTCCCTCCCTCCCTCCCCCCCCCCCCCCCCCCCCCCCCCCCCCCCCTCCCCCCTCCCTCCCTCCCTCCCTCCCCCCCCCCCCCCTCCCTCCCTCCCTCCCTCCCTCCCTCCCTCCCTCCCTCCCTCCCTCCCTCCCCCCCTCCCCCCCTCCCTCCCTCCCTCCCTCCCTCCCTCCCTCCCTCCCCTCCCTCCCTCCCTCCCTCCCTCCCTCCCTCCCTCCCTCCCTCCCTCCCTCCCTCCCTCCTCCCTCCCTCCCTCCCTCCCTCCCTCCCTCCCTCCCTCCCTCCCTCCCTCCCTCCCTCCCTCCCTCCCTCCCTCCCCCTCCCTCCCTCCCTCCCTCCCTCCCTCCCTCCCTCCCTCCCTCCCTCCCTCCCTCCCTCCCTCCCTCCCTCCCCCCCTCCCTCCCCCCTCCCTCCCTCCCCCCCCCCCCTCCCTCCCTCCCTCCCTCCCTCCCTCCCCCCCTCCCTCCCTCCCTCCCCCCTCCCTCCCTCCCCCCCCCCTCCCTCCCCCCCCCCCCCCTCCCCCCTCCCCCCCCTCCCTCCCTCCCCCCCCTCCCTCCCCCCTCCCTCCCTCCCCCCTCCCTCCCTCCCTCCCTCCCCCCCCTCCCTCCCTCCCTCCCTCCCCTCCCTCCCTCCCTCCCTCCTCCCTCCCTCCCTCCCTCCCTCCCCCCTCCCTCCCTCCCTCCCTCCCTCCCTCCCTCCCTCCCTCCCTCCCTCCCTCCCTCCCTCCCTCCCTCCCTCCCTCCCTCCCTCCCTCCCTCCCTCCCTCCCTCCCTCCTCCCTCCCTCCCTCCCTCCCTCCCTCCCTCCCTCCCTCCCTCCCTCCCTCCCTCCCTCCCTCCCCCCCCTCCCTCCCCCCCCCTCCCCCCCTCCCTCCCCTCCCTCCCCCCCCCCCTCCCTCCCTCCCCCCTCCCTCCCTCCCTCCCTCCCTCCCTCCCTCCCTCCCTCCCTCCCTCCCTCCCTCCCCTCCCTCCCCCTCTCTCTCTCTCTCTCTCTCTCTCTCTCTCTCTCTCTCTCTCTCTCTCTCTCTCTCTCTCTCTCTCTCTCTCTCTCTCTCTCTCACCTTGCATATATGGCCCCTGGATCCCGCGTTCCTGCATGATGGATTTATGGTATGCGGTTAGAATAGGCTTCGCCCTTCATTATAGATATACGGGTATACCCAGTCCAAAGGGCGTGATGAGATGAGAAACCAAGCACAAGGTGCCACCTCCTCCTCCTCTGCCGCCTCCTCCTCCTCCTCTGCCACCTCCTCCTCCTCTTCCGCCGCCGCCACCTCCTCCTCCTCCTTTCAGTACATGGGATCCCTTGTCGTTCATCCAACTGATTTTCTACTTGTGTGTCTTGAACACCTTCAATACCATGAGAAAAGGTGTGGGTGCCTGTCGATGTTCGTTTTTGTGCACCATTCGTCTGTGGCATTCTTGAGCTTTTGAAGGTCTTCTTGGCCCAAGATACCTCACTTAAGCGGATGCAGGAAGGAAGGACGGAAGGAAGGAAGGAAGATTACATCCAAAGACCAGCCACTAGGGCTGAAGAGGACAGGCCGGCCGCGAAACCTCGTCACCATTCGGAGTGGAAGTTGCGATCTAGTGCAGGATCGATCCCAATGACTGGGTCTGAATGTAATATTTTGTTTCTTCCTAGTAGTATACCCCTATTGGATGCGCACAAGCGGGTCCTAGCTCAGATTTTGGGGGTGCGTCGGACAATCCCTGAGGAAATAATCAATTGTGAATTAAACATATTCTCTTTGTGGTCAACTTGGATCTTACGTATGGTCAGGTTTTGGAACAATATAGCGGCCATGAGACCTGATTCATTACACTACAAGGTCCTCATGCATGACATTAGGTTGGCAATAGTAGAAGGCCGAGAGACGTTTTCGGGTACCCTTATGCAACAACTTAAGAAACTAGGATACTATATAGCTGACCATGTGCGATTTGATAGAGCCTTGCAGATAGACATTTCACAGGTAAAGGATCTGTTAGACTGTAAAAGTGACATGATATGTGATGACCTAGACATCTCCCCTCGCATTTGCGCATCCCCAAGAGCCTTATTCTGCAGATACCAAAGGTGGTTTGCACGTCCGCCTCATGTGCCACGGCGTAAGAGTGCGCTCAAACTCCACCTTCCTAATGGTACATTGCGGACCTTTATGCGATTTAGATTAGGGTGTCATGACCTTCCTATTGATAAAGGTAGACAACAAGGCATCCCTCGAGACCAGGGGATTTGCACGAGGTGCTCCTTAGAGCTCGTTGGTGATGAACATCATCTGTTGTTCACTTGTCCGGCTGTACGACATGTACGGCAACAATTTATGCATCTCTTTCAACAAAGGAGCTGATCTGTACAGACGTTTATGTGGCAAGAAGACCTTGAAGGGGTTGCCAAATTTGTGACTAGAGCACTGGAGAGCTACCTCACTCTCCCAGGTGCTGTGCGACCTTAGTTGGCTAGATATGGGTCATTCATTGTACTGCCGTCCTCTTCAGCCCTAGTGGCTGGTCTTTGGATGTAATCTTCTCTCTTTCCTTTCCTTTTCTTCCCTCCTTCCTTCATGATCTTATATTGAATATTAGTAGCAACAGCTGGCCTGCAAGGCCCAAGTCCATAGTGTCCTTTCTCGTGAAATCCCGGGACTTTATGATGCGCTGTTAACGCGATAGTAAAAAGTCCAAAAGGTTCACCCACACGGTTCAATTGCGAATTCCAGATCTCGGTCGAGATCCCGAGTGCCCCTGACTCATGTAGAGGACTCGGCATGCAACCTGACGACCTTCAACGACTTTCAAAGAGACTGCCTTAAGCTAAAAGGTATCTCAGCAAAAAGCGTTAAATTATTTGGAAAAGTTGCTTGTAGCCGTGTGGTCATCGTTGTTTTGTTTTTGTCGTCAACCCAATGCAAACGCCCACGCTGCACGGATGGCGTTAAACGTCCTGGAGGATGGCGTGCCTAAAACCCTATTCTGCTGGTTCTAAGTTTTTATTCAGGCTAATTTAATGGCATTGCCGCATAAGACATGCTGAAGAGGACAACAACTTTGCCGAGCATGCAGTGCCCCGATTCAATACATTGACCACAGCACTTGTGAACACTCGTGTACTGGAAGTTGAGTCAGTGCCAGAAATATTTATCCGAGATGATTGTTCAAGCCGAGGCTGCGGGAGCACCCTCGCAAGGAACGGTGACTGCCTCTCGACCGTGCTCCCACAGCAACTTTGAATTCATCTCTCAGCATGATAAAATGCAGTTACTAAAATCACACCTGCACTTCCCTTTTTCCTAGCAAACCTGTTGCTGTCAAGCCTTTTGTCAAAAAGGCACTTTTCCGTGAGCCTTCGAGTCAAGAACAACCCAGTACCAGCCAATCCTTTGGCAGCAAGGGGCTGAGCATCCTCTACACTTGTATGCTAATGGAACCTGAATAGGGAGGATCATGGCGAGGATCAAACCCTGATTGCACGTTGTCCACCTCCTCTTCTTGTTGGAACTTTGATTATCCTCTTCATATTCCCTTCACATCCTCCTCACCTCCAAGATGCATCCTACTTCCAGTTGTTTTCTGTTCCAGCTATCTTCTGGTCTCCATTTGCCCCTCTTTCCTGCCTCATTGCTGGGTAGGTAAGCGATGAATGCCCCTGGTTCTGTGAGATAGAAGTTGCCGAGCACCTGAAATGTTGATTTAGCTTGTGAAACTTTGATTGCCTATGCACAGGGCACCATGGAACAGCAATACTGGGCGTGGACAAACGACAGACGACGAGCTTATGACTTTCTGTCCATGCTTGGATCCATGCTGTTGGCAACCTCCTGCCTTGTGTCACACTACTCGGGCGGGGGAGTGCCCGACCAGCTTTTCATATCAGCAATGAAGGTCATGCAGGCTGTGTCATGCCTTGCAGCTATAATGATTCTGATGAGGAAGCAAGTATTTTTCTTCTTCCGGGACGTTGTCATGGCGATCATGTGCGTGTTCGTCCCCCATCCCCCCTCTCCCCAACCCCGGGTTTCTACACATTGACACCTGCAACCGTTTTTATGTTGATCTAAAAGATTGTATCCGTATACATAAAGACAGTACTTATTGGCAATTCTGCCATGGGTATCCCCTTGTTATCAACTTTTGATTTCGATTTATTTCACGACTCCTTGCTGCTTCATGCCCTGATCTAGTCAGTGGTACTGTTGAATTGTACGCATTTCTTTTTGTTTTTGGAATGCGAACCATGCATCAACTTGTCCTTTTGAACGAACTTGAGATGCATGCACTGTCCTAATGGCCTACAATGCGGTCCTCCCTGCAATGGATAAAATGCCAATTTGGACCCTGTTTTGCCTGAAGAGCCGATGTAAGACTTTTTTCTTGAAAGACATTCCATGGGTTGCTCCCACACGAGCAGCAAGCTTACATTTTGAGGGGGGGCGGTGTGTGTGTGTGTGTGTGTGTGTGTGTGTGTGTGTGTGTGTGTGTGTGTGTGTGTGTGTGTGTGTGTGTGTGTGTGTGTGTGTGTGTGTGTGTGCGCGCGCGCGCGTGGGCGCAGGGCCACAGGCATTCGTCGTTGCGCGCATGCATGCATGTGTAATTGAATCGCAATGCTTCATCCCTTGCGGATCTATGCTCAGGCAGTGGTTAAGCGTGTTGTCCCAAAGTTGGAGGGCGGAGCTGTGACATGCCACAGTTCCTGTGCAGGTGGTATTCGCTGTGCGGGGGGGTCTTAAACACATTCCCTTTCTTAGACCGTGGTCTGCAGCGTGCGGATCCCTGGCAGGCATTCCTCAGCATATGCTGCCACCGCTGGGTGGGGCTGGCGATGGGTTCGCTGGCGTGGCGGGTTCAAATCTCCCGCGTTCCCTCAGTTTCCTTCGGTGCCATGCTTTTATGTGCCCTCGGAGCTGTGCGGGCAGCCAAGGCGTACGCAGAGAGAGGCTCGGGCAATCTGTACATGCAGTTCTTGTGCACACGGCTCAACGCCAGCATACAATCAGCATGCACAGGGGTGGCGAAGGCGGCTGCGGTTTTTATGACGGGTCAAAAGGCGGCCGGTGGGTTAAGTGTTGGTATGTGCCAATCAGCGGAAGTCACCCAGCGGCACACGGTGTTGCTAATTTGGCTGTTCCTCCACGCCTTGGCCTTCTGGGTTGGGTTCAGCTACCACTTACGGGATGAGATTTCGGACCGGAAAGCGTTCTTGGTGACCCACATGCGAGGGAGAAGTGTGACGCTGTGCGCTCCATCGGTGAAGCCGATGGTCCTGCTCATGATTGCCATTCAAGTCTATGTGTTTGCTTTGCTGCTACTTTTTGGAGACAGCTTTGTTTGACGGGCGCATGCCCGCTTCCGACGCGCGCGAGCGCGCCTCATCGTGCGGATGGGAAGTTGAGAGATGTGGGCCTGCCAAAAGTTCAGAGTCAGGGAAACTTGATCAGCTCGTTTGGAACTCCAATGATTTCTGGCACGGCTTCCGAATTTATCGTGGAGTTACCTTTCCAGCTTGCAGCGTCTGAGCCCAGTTTGCAGCATTTGCACCCCGTTACCTCCCAGCTTGCAGCATCTGAACCCCTTTACCTCCCAGCTTGCAGCGTCTGAACCCCATTACCTCCCAGCTTGCAGCATCTGAACCGCAATTGGTCCACCGTTTTTGCATGAACTGCGGATGGAAGGCAGTCCAAACAGCTTTAAGTGCCTGTATATGAAAGGCAGAGAGAACATGGATATCATTTTGATGGAAGGCAGTGCAAATGGCTTCAGGCCCCTGTATATGAAAGGCAGATAGAATACGGATATCAATATGGGTGGAGGACTGTGCGAAAGGCTTTCAGTTGCATGTACCTGAAAGGAAGATGTCATATGGAGGTCTTATAGATGAAAGACAGTACAAAAGGCTCCAGCTGCCTGTACATGAAAGGCAGATATCATATGGATATCACATGGATGGAAGTCAGTGCAAAAGCAGTCCTGAAAAGTGGTGTTGGAGGGTGCAGATTTCCGCACCCTCCATCGATGGTTCGTACGTAGTCATGTTACCTCATGATCACGTGAATTCACGTGAATTCAGTATACCTACCGAGCTGAGAAGAAGCTTCGAAGCATGCCAGGAATCGTGTCATTACGTAAGCAACCATATCACACATGTTAGCTGGAATTTGGAAGGCGAGTAAGGAATCCATTCCAAGAAGTATCATACAAAGATAGATGGCATCTGGAAGGTGCGGAAGGCAGTCAGTACTTACATCAACAAGTCTTCATAGCTTTAATGAAATGACTAGATATATGACAAGCCTTGTGATTGTCATTGCATGGCATTGGAAACGTTCAGTGAAAATATATATTTGGTGCGGTCCTCTTCCTACGTACCGCACCCAAAGTTTGGGTTGGGCCTGATCCTAAACGGCCAATGATACGTACACAGGATGGAAACATCGTATGAAATACTACTGTATTGCTATGAAAATCTGCGGTATGCATAGATAGGATGGAAACATAGATAGCTGTAGGATGGAAACAGAAATAGGATGGAAACATAGATAGGATGGGTACAGACTTCCTACGGCCCAGAGGGCCGCGAGTCCTCCACTTAATGGGGACTCGCCATCCTCACATGCGGACATTATTGTTTAATCTTATTGATTAGTCTTTTGGATGTACAGGCTTCTTTTAGAGGGAAAAATGAATATTCTTATTCTTATTGATTCTTAATCTTTGTTCTTATGTATTATTCTTTTGGTTAATACCTGAAGGGTGCGAGTTTGCTCACGTGGGGAACCAAGCCCATTCAAGTGTCAAGGCACGGCTTTGAACGCAAAGCATATTTGGCAAGACGCTAAAGGGGAGGAGTGATGCCTCTCTCCTACCCCCCACCGGGGGAAGGGGGGATATAAACATTTAGAGATGCCTTCTCACCCATCCCTTCCCCTTCCGCCTAGGGGGGCTAAAGACGCATTCAAAGTTCCCAGAGGCCAGCATCAGGGGGAGACGGTGAGAAGCGGGGAAGGGGGAGGGGTCGCGGGGAGGGAGGGAGGGAGGGAGGGAGGGAGGAGAGAGAGAGAGAGAGAGAGAGAGAGAGAGAGAGAGAGAGAGAGAGAGAGAGAGAGAGAGAGAGAGAGAGAGAGAGAGAGAGAGAGAGAGAGAGAGAGAGAGAGAGAGAGAGAGAGAGAGAGAGAGAGAGAGAGAAGAGGAGGGGCC
Organism: Botryococcus braunii; assembly: GCA_002005505.1. Classification (NCBI taxonomy): domain Eukaryota; kingdom Viridiplantae; phylum Chlorophyta; class Trebouxiophyceae; genus Botryococcus; species Botryococcus braunii. The sequence goes on along the minus strand of KV908604.1, from coordinate 4,946 downwards.
GGGGGCCGGGGGGGGGGGGGGGGAGATTCACTTTGCCTTGTAAACATTTTCTGGGGAATTCTGATATATTTTGATTACATAAGAGGAAGTCGAAGCCCCCGCACCATCCGCAAGCAAATCCATCCCCCAACCCTAAACGCGCACATCACCCCCCCCCCCCCCATAAGGGAGCCGCGCAGGCAGCTGCCACCCCGCGGCCCGAGCAATCGTGAAGCTCACCCGCCGGTGCGTAGAGAACCACACGAGGTCCTCATGCGCTACTGAAGCCTGGTTAACAAGGCCTTGGAGCCGCTTTAAGAACTCCTCCGCCTCCGTATCGAAACCCCCAAGCGTTTCGAAGGCGAAGGGTCGCAAAACCACGCGTGGCGGCTGCCTGAGCAAAGCCTCCCTTTTGGAAGCCAACTTGCCAGCCGCGACTCGCGCCGCCGCCCCACCAGGCACAAAATCCCCCCCACCAGCCCAAATTAGGGGCAGCGAGTGGAGAGGTCCCCACATCATCGACATAAAGGTCCCTAACCCCATCCCAATCAGGAAACATTAAGTCCAGCCGACGCGCCTCAAACCCCAGAACCCGAACCGGGAGGGGGGGTTCCCGGGTGACCATCATATTTAGTTATGAACATTGCTAGTGGATGCGTTGTGCTTTAGGTGATCTTCATGTACACTATTAGGATATGGGTCTATTGAGAATATAAGGTACCTTGAGACACGGTAGAATGTGGACGCTTTCGAACACAAGGTACATTCTGATCTAGATTACGCGTTAGTGTGAAAGGACTATTAAAGCTGCGATCACCGCACAGTCGAGCAACTGGTTTGGAAAGATGCTGGGCACATAAGGATGCTAGTCTTGTTCATTCAGTTGCATGTGTTCAAGAGCAGACAGTCGTCAAGGACTCTAGCTGGAGGGACACACGCTTACGACCTGTCTGCTTACTTACAGGACATGCCGAATGCTCATAACCTAACACATCGCCTCAACCTCCTCTCCTATCCCAAACAACATGTCCCGCACCGCATTATGGCGACAAGTAACCGCCACCGCACGCCCCACCCGACACTGAACGGGCTGGTCACTTTTCCTCTAAATTCTCGCTGGGAGAAGGGCCACGTTATGCCCGGTTCCTTGCTTCGGGCCAAAAAAAAGGGCCCCCAGGAGGTTCCCCGCGTGCCAATTGCAACCGACCGATCGACCGACCGATCAGAACTGGCAAAGTTCATGACATTTGTCATCATATATTGTATCGTACGAAATTTTTATTGGGAGAAGCATCACAAGCGTTTTCGGAAGCGGTGAGGTCATTGTTTTGCTTTTGCATTATAGGACCCGAGGCTAGAGCTCACGATGCAACTATGACCGCAAAGGTCACGGTAGAGGATGGTGCGTGAAAACTAATATTTCCTTGGGCCAAGTCTTTTCATTAATATCAGCTATGTGCGATTATCGCGTTAGAACTGTTGGAAGGGGCTGATCAGCCGCAGGACTGCAGAGCAGCATGTTCCTGCCCGATTCAATCAAAATGACGAAAGCACTCGTACTGAAGAAACAAAAGTAGGAATTGGCACAGGTCCTTCCTCGGGGATGAATGTTGCATTCAAGCCCGCTGGAGCATCCTCACACGCAAGGGTACTTGCCTCTTTTCGTCTTCCCTCTCCTTCCTTTACAAGACTCTCAGGCCGTGTCTTACTAAGAGAAGCTCTTCCGTCTTCGATTTCGAACCATATTCTTGGTGCTGATAGGTGTTTGTCAAGGAGGCACTTTTCGTGCTGGTTTCTAGTATAGGTCAGTCTTAGGCAGCGAGTCCCTCTGCAACAAGGGGCAGGGGGCATCATTGCACCCTGTGAGCTGTTGGCATCGCATTGCCAAGGTCAAATCCTTGCTTGTAGCCTGCCATCCTTCTGCTCTTGCTACTACTTCTTGGAGTTCAATTCCGCCTCTCCACCTCCTTTGAAGCATATTGAAGAATCCCTTTTAAGGAATTCTTCAACAGAATCAATAAAATCATTTTTTTTCTCGTCCTGCTCTATCTGCCCTCTATCTGCCTCTATTTGCTGCATCATAATCTGGCATCCACACACTAATTATTCTTCAAACATGCAAATAGGACATCTCCCTTTCACGGAGAAAACGGGGTATAGCTGAATCATCAATCAATGAAAAGTATTAATGATACTAGAGAAGTCAAAAACATTGATAAGAGTAACCCAAAAGTAATAAAAACCTAATAAAATAAAATCAATTCAAATGCGATTTCTTTCAGGTTTAAACAAATTGAGAGACGGAGAAAATAAAGTTTTGACATTCCAATCTCCTTTGTACCATGGAAAATATCTTTGTAAACATTCAATCTCCACCATCCAAGGTTCAAAAGATAGTTTTTCTAATCCATCGAAATATCCAGTCTCCGAAGGCTTTCCAGTTGCATGAACAGTCCGGAAATGGAACGAAGCAGGTAAGAAAAGAAAACAGCCTTTTTTTCAATACAGAAATTGCGAGGTGCAGGCACATGATGTGTTTTGATTGCCTCGCATAGGGCAATCTGGAACAGCAGTATTGGGCGTGGGCGAATGACAGAAGGCGGGCTTATGACTTCCTTTCCATGGTTGGATCAATGCTGTTAGCATCCTCCTGCCTACACTTTTCGCAAAACATAGCCGACAAACTGTACCCCTTCGTAGCGAAGGTCATGCTTGCCACATCTGCACTCGCAGCTATCGCGATCGTGACGAAGAAGCAAACATTCTTCTTCTTCCGAGACACTGTCATGACTATCATGTGCGTACTGGTCCCGCAGCTCATTGTTTTCCTGGAATTGCCGCCATTATTCCTGTTTTTCTTGCCTTTATGTGTTCCTGTCCATTCAAGCTTTCCTCAGCATGTGACCGCTACTGTAAGCATGTTGCCCGCTATTGTAAGTGTTACATTTTGTGACATATAGTGAGATTGCCTTCCTCTTGAACAGACATGAACTCTTAAAAGGAACTGATAAACATTGGCATGAACAAAGGCATACATGAGACGATTATCACAGAGAAGTGTAATTGAGCACAAGGTCATGTTATGAATAGTGTCGTACGGTATTCGCACATGGTTGCCAGATCAACGCGTGATCTTGCAACGCTGGTATTTGAAAGGCAAGCAGCGGAGTTGAATGTCACTTGCCTAGCACTATCAATGATTGATGCATGTGTGAAGACAGCAAGTGTTTTGCTTATGGCGTAAGGCCGTCACACGGACTGCCTAGCCAACTAAGACAACTGATCACTCGCTCTGCTCGTGCTTGCAGGTAAGGCCGATTGGCCTAGTTAGACATGTTAAGACATGCATGGACAAGTTACTTGCTTACTATAACTTAATTGTTGAACATCTGTATCTTCATCGGTTGTGGGTGTCATACCTATGAGTGAAGATCAGGGAGACAAGTGTCGTGCAAGATATTTGTTAGCGTATGCAAGGATTTATGTTATGGAGGCTCAATTGCGTTAGCATAAGAAGACTCTAAATGTAACAACTTGCCTAGCACTATCAATGATTGATGCATGTGTGAAGACAGCAAGTGTTTTGCTTATGGCGTAAGGCCGTCACACGGACTGCCTAGCCAACTAAGACAACTGATCACTCGCTCTGCTCGTGCTTGCAGGTCATCAGCCCATAACCTAAATTGTAAGAGTAAGCATGTGGCATATATTGTGGGCATGTAACCGCTTCTGTAAGCAATGTAGTTTACCTCATCATGTGTGTGTGTGTGTGTGTGTGTGTGTGTGTGTGTGTGTGTGTGTGTGTGTGTGTGTGTGTGTGTGTGTGTGTGTGTGGGTGTGTGTGTGTGTGCGTATGCGCATGTGCGCATGCGTGCGCGCCCGTGTAAGTGGGCGTGCGCGCGCGAGTCTGTGTGTGTGTGTGTGTGTGTGCGCGCGCGTGTGCGTGTGTGGTGTGTGTGTGTGTGTGTGTGTGTGTGTGTGTGTGTGTGTGTGTGTGTGTGTGTGTGTGTGCGCGCGCGCGTGTGTCTGTGTGTGTTTGTGCGTGTGTGTGTGTGTGGGGGGGGTGGTAGGTGGGGAGGGAGGGAGGGAGGGAGAGAGAGAGGGGGGGGGAGAGAGGGAGAGAGAGAGAGAGAGAGAGAGAGAGAGAGAGAGAGAGAGAGAGAGAGAGAGAGAGAGAGAGAGAGAGAGAGGGAGAGAGAGGGGGGGTGGTGAAATTGCCCCGTATCACGCACACCCGTCGAAAGCACAAGCACAGTGAGTACACGGTGGGGAAGGGGAGAGGACGCCACCACGCCGAGGTCTTACCCAGGGCTTGCAGACGACTTTAGGATACATCATGTCAAGAAGTCAGGAGACCTTTGGACAAGAACGTAAACCTAAAGGACATTTATCAAAGTAAGACGTTGTTTATGGAACAACCTCCCGATGTCCAGAGAAAGGGGTGTTCTCTGGTACAACCCACCGAAAACCACCGCAGAGCGAGACAGAGAGAGACAGAGACAGAGAGAGAGAGAGAGAGAGAGAGAGAGAGAGAGAGAGAGAGAGAGAGAGAGAGAGAGAGAGAGATATATATATATATATATATATATATATATTATATATATATTATTATATATATATATATATATATATATTATTATATATATTAATATATATATATATATATATATATATATATATATATATATATAGAGAGAGAGAGAGAGAGAGAGAGAGAGAGAGAGAGAGAGAGAGAGAGAGAGAGAGAGAGAGAGAGAGAGAGAGAGAGAGAGAGAGAGAGAGAGAGGAGAGAGAGAGAGAGAAGAGAGAGAGAGAGAGAGAGGAGAGAGAAGAGAGAGAGAGAGAGAGAGAGGAGAGAAGACAGAGAGAGAGAGAGAGAGAGAGAGAGAGAGCGGAGAGAGAGAGCGAGAGAGAGAGAGAGAGAGAGAGAGAGAGAGAGAGAGAGCGAGAGAGAGAGAGAGAGAGCG
>KV908603.1:146067-193567 GCA_002005505.1 Botryococcus braunii | reverse complement strand
TGTGGTAGCGAGCTGTGAACTCTGTTACAGTATTGCATTGCAAGTATTCCACAATTGTCTGGCAAAACCAGAAAATCCCGTTTCTCCTAGTTTTGTTCCTTTTGGCTCTTGCATTAAAGGCCACACAACTCCTCATGAGCAACGTCCTGATCAGGACGTTGCTCGTGGGGCCCGCTTCACACAAAGCACCATGAAGAGCCATTCCTTCACAGGTTGGCCCTCACAACCATGTTGATCCTGCGTAGCTAAAAGCCTCTTCCTCTTTAAAATGAAACGCGTTCTGACTTGATTTCAACCCCCTCACCCTATAAACCCGACAACCCTAAACTCGAACGTCAACCCCCCCACCAGCGAGCCGCACCGGCAATTGCCGCCCAACGGCGCGGCGTGGCCGATAGTAAAGCTCACCCTCCTATGCTCCACCTCCTTGATTTCCATACACTATTAAAATCGAGTAACTGATATCCGGACATGTCCTATTTCGGGAATTTCTCTTGTTAGAGATTCAGGTGTGATGGTGCGAGCTACCGAGCTCCCCACCTCAGTGCAATTGCCGTAAGTGCGCAGGGGTGAGTCAGTTAATCAAACTCTTTGTAGTTGATAGCACGTCAGCACTGTAGCTGCACCTGACCGTGTGTTATTACTCTGAGCACGTGCCGTCTCCCTTTGGATATTTTCGTGATCACCTTGGACCATTTAACCGACACTTTATAGTTGGGGGAGGGTCTGGCTGGGAGGGACCCTCAGGGAGCATTGCCCTCAAGGAGCATGGCTGGGAGACATGTGCAGGGAGGGAGCTCCTGCACGAAGCGCGTGCCTACATTTGCACTTCCTGCACGCTACCTCGTCACCATCACCCGTGCTTACCAGGCCAAGGTTCGTACATTTATGTGGCAAGGATTTCTGGCCCCTGCAGTTGCCACCGGCCGGGGCTGAAGGTTGGATAGACTTCATTTCTGTTCCAAGTGCAGGGAGGTTACTCTGGAGCTGGTGTTCCACGCCTAGTATCGGTCACATGCCTTTTTCTCTTTGTCCCCTGTCTTCTTGAAATTTGGCATCCTCAGGGCCCTTAAGCCCCGCATGGTGTACACATTGAAAATCCACACTCTCCATAGGTTGGATTTGGTCACACTTTCCACCCCACTTTCTGTTTTCTTCATGTCTTCGAAGCATGGATAAGGAAAATCTTGCACATGTGCACCATTACGTCCCTACTCGGCCTTTAATCGATCAAAGAGCTTCAAGCCGACACTACTGTACTTTCAGACAGACATGCACACATAAAATCGCTGGTCTGCGGATTTGGGGGGACGATATGACGTTATGGAAAAGATAGGGAGGAGATTGGCTGCACAATGCGTGCGTGTGTGCGTGCGCGTGCGCGTGCATGTGTGTGTGTGTGTGTGTGTGTGTGTGTGTGTGTGTGTGTGTGTGTGTGTGTGTGTGTGTGTGTGTGTTTGTGTGTGTGTGTGTGTGTGTGTGTGTGGGGGGGGGGCGGGCAGGCGGGCGGGAGTTGAACTACACCAGGGCTTGTCAGCCAGTGGCCGATTCGGCCTTGATTTAAAAGAGTGCACACACACACACACACACACACACACACACACACACACACACACACACACACACACACACACACACACATACACACACACACACACACACACATACACACACACACACACACACACACACACACACACACACACACACACACACACACACACACCCCACACACACCCACACGCGCGCACGCGTGCAAACCGAATGAAACGGTCACGTTGCCTGTAATCAGCCGGTACATAGCTGAGGAATAGGCAAGTTGGATAGTTGTGTCGTCACCTACGGGTACCTAGGCTCGTATGTGGAAGGCAGTTGCCACAGCTGCCGCCAGGTTTTCCTGTGTTCGGTCCGTCGGACCTTCAATTGCCCTGCCATTCATGCTCAAGGGGCTGGCTTTGTCTTTGACAGCGGTCAAGAGTCATCTCTTGTGTACTTGCGTCAATGGGTTCCAAGTGCAAATGAAATACCCTCACCGCTGCTTTCCATCGCCCCATCCTGACCAAGTCTTGGTTGAAGGTAAATTACCTTCAATGGTACTGCCTTCCTGAATTCTTATAAGGAGTCAAGCATAGACGCCTCCAGCTGGTGCATTGACATCGGACTGTGCTATGATGGAGGTGATTGTGGCGACTGCGATGGAGATGATGGTGTCACTTTTCTTTTTATCTAGATGATAGGGTGGAGTGAACTACAAAAATATACTTTCGATTCCTTTGACGAAGTCCTGTTTGAACCTGGCCATGCAACCAGACGGCTTCAGCAAGCCTCTGACTTGCAGATGTCAGTATTTTTGGCGTGGTGCTGGCTATGATGAAGACGCTACTGGTATTGAGTATCCTAAGAGAGGATATCTTCGTTATTGCCAAAAGTCCCAAAGCATTGATGCGTGAAGAGTAGTTAACCCAGTCCTAGAGGGTATTCCTGGGTACGTGTGTACGCCATGAAAGGGCCGGTTTTCTCACACACCACCATTGCGCGTGGCATAGGTCCACAGTGCTCAATATCTCACTTTCTTTCAATGGTGGTAAGGTAGCATGATTGGCGTATATCAAGCCTGCCGCAGCTTTTGAGCTCTTGCACGTGCTCGTGACAGTGAATGAGTGGCATGATTACAGCTGGTGATGTGTCGTCGGCTGAAGCTTCCTGTCGAGCCCTCTGCCATTCCCTGTGGCACTGCATGCATTTCTGCAGACAATATTGACATTAATGCAGCAAAAATGCATTGTGGGACTGATGACACTAATGACATTATTGCAGCATCACATTTATGTATTATTCCACGCTGCAGACAATGCTGCAGCACCTGCTGTTAGCTTACTGGCATGTGCTGCACGACTTCTGGGCTGAAGCATGCCGACGCTAGTGTGGGATTCTTGAGGACGTGGCAATCGTGGGGCATGTATTGCCTGATTCACTTATTCCTGCCGAAGCTTTTCTTATTTTCCAAATCCCTTCGGCAGGAATAAGTGAATCAGGCAATACATGCCCCACGACTGCCACGTCCTCAAGAATCCCAGATAAGCGTCGGCATGCTTCAGCCCATAAGTCGTGGAGCACATGCCAGTAATTACCACTTATAAGCTAAAAACAGGTGCTGCAGCAATGTCTGCAGCGTGGGCAGCATTGTCTGCAGCGTGGAATAATGTATACATGTGATGCTGCAATAATGTCATTAGTGCCATTAGTCTCATAATGCATTAATGCTGCATTAAGTCAATACTGTCTGCAGGGTAAAAAAATGCATGCAGTGCCACAGGGAATGGCAGAGGGCTCGACAAGAAGTTTCAGCCGATGACACATCACTGGCTGGAGTCATGCCACTCATTCACTGTTACGAGCACGTGAAAGAGCTCAAAAGGTTCGGCAGGCTTGATATACGCCAATCATGCTACTTTACCACCATTGAAAGAAACTAAGATATTGAGCATTCTAAACCTATGCCATGTGCTATGGAGGTATGTGAGAAAACCTGCCCCTTCATGGCGGAAACACGTACCCAGGGATACCCTCTAGGACTGGGTTAACTACTCTTCACGCAACAGTGTTTTGGGACTTTTGGCAGTGACCAAGATATCCTCTCTTATGATACTCAATACCAGTAGCGTCTCCATCATGCCCACCTTCACTCCAAAAATTCTGACATTTCCAAGTCAGAGGCCTGTGCTGAAGCCGTCTGGTTGCATGGCAGATTCAAACATGACTTCATCAAAGGAATCGAAAATATATTTATGTAGTTCATTCCACACTATCATCTAGATAAAAAGAAAAGTGACACCATCATCTCCATCGCAGTCACCACAATCACCTCCATCATAGCACAGTCCGATGTCAATGCATCAGCTGGAGGATGTCTCTGCTTGATTCCTTATAAGAATTCAGGAAGGCAGTACCATTGAAGGTAATTTACCTTCAACCAAGACTTGGTCAGGATGGGGCGATGGAAAGCAGCTGTGAGGGTATTTCATTTGCACTTGGAACCCATTGTCGCAAGCTTGAGTACACAAGAGATGACTCTTGACCGCTATCAAAAACAAAGCCAGCCCCTTGAGCATAAATAGCAGGGTAATTACCCTGCGGTCCAACGGACCAAACACAGAAAAACCTGGCATTAACTGTGGCACCTGCCTTCCACATACGAGCCTAAGTATTCACAGGTGACGACACAACTATCCAATTTGTCTATTCCTCAGCTATATACCGGCTGATAACAGGCAAAATGTTTAACTCCACACGCGCTGTAGTGCCACCCATCACCAGGCACGCTACGTGACCGTCTCGTTCGGTTTGCGGGCGCGCGTGTACGTGTCCGTGTCCGTGTCCGTGTCCGCGTGTGTGTGTGTGTGTGTGTGTTTATGTGTGTGTGTGTGTGTGTGTGTGTGTGTGTGTGTGTGTGTGTGTGTGTGTGTGTGTGTGTGTGTGTGTGTGCATTCTTTTAAATCAAGGCCGAATCGGCCACTGGCTGACGAGCCCTGGTGTAGACGCTTCCTATAAGGTCACGTCACAGTTGCAGGCCGGCCGTTAAGGCTGGCGGGTCACTGAAGCCTAGCCAGTTCAAACACCCAGCTCAGGCGGTGCAGTTCGCGTTCACGATTAGAGGGATGCAATACTTTGACGAGGCTGTCTTCAGAACAACCCCAAAAATATTCGATTAGTAGCGGCCATGTAATTACGTGGCCCCTATACATATAACCAACAAGAAACAAAGTACAGCCCCATAGCGGGCTACGAATCCTTACTCACACAAAGAACTCTAGAGAAAACTCCCACACAGTTATTCTCACGCTCACAGAGAAGCTGTTTTGTGGCCTTCGATCGGGGGTGCGTGCATGCATGCGCGCGTCCCTGTGTGTTGTGTGGGGGGGTGGGGGGGGGGCAGAGAGAGGGAGACCGGAGAGGGAGAAAGGGGGGGGGGGCAGAGAGAGGAGGGGGGAGGGGGGGTCCAGGTGTGTATTTTAACCCCCAGCCACGTTGCGCATGCTTGTGGCCTGTTCTCGTACCTAACACGCACGAAGAGCCAATTTCCCTAGGCCTGTGTTTGAGCCTAGGTACAAACAGAGGATGAAACAGTGAACTGACCCACCAGAAGGCACATGTTGTAAGGAATCCAAAACGGACATTTTCCCGTGCCAACCTGCTGTTTAAACTAAATCAGTGCTCTTCCGAGCCCGTCTTTCCGTACTTGGACCGTCCGCACGTCCAAAGCTCCCTGTTATGGTTTGCGACCGTTGGGGATTCAACGCCCTCGGGAGAGAAGCCCCTTGCTCCATGAATATCATCAACCAGGTGCAAAACCCGAATCCCACTGCCATAACTATAATCCATTGCAGGTCACACCCTTGACAGCAGTCAGACAAGGGTGTCTTGTCTGGCAGGAGACCCTCACTTCCGGAAGGTAATGACCTAATCAGATGCAACAGAGGAACACATGATGGGTAAAAACCTCCCACAGATGCCACTTGCCAGCTGCCATTGCACTGGGAACTCCAGCGAGGTCACATTTCAGTCCGAAATTTGCCACGATTGAAACCATCCGGACTCTATAGGTAAGAAATTCGTGCAGACAAAGTCGACCTCGATCGAGTTCCCAGTTGCACAGCATGTAAGGCAGCTGTGAGTCAGTCCTAGGCACTGCCTTCACCATGGCCCAACAAGCAGGAGACACTATCTGAAACCGCTTTCCCCCTTCTCTTTCCCTGGGGGTTGTTCCGGAGTCCTAAAGGGCATACAGCAACCTGACAAAGAACACCTATCCATAGGGCTCTAGCAGGAATTTACAAGGACCCCGAGATACGGCATTGACATGCATCTGATTGAGGTCAAGTAGTCAACACTGTGACCGTCGTAACGAATAGCGCCCTCAATTTCCAGGCACACGTGAGGAGACAAGCACAGCTTATTTCAAGCTGACTGCGCCTTTTGAGACAGTTACGGCCTCTTCTCACCCGTTAGACCCCTGAGCGGTCTTTCCCCGCCGACCCCACTAAGGCGTCATCCTGCATCCCTTGTCGACTACACGATGTCCGACATGTGTTTGGCAACTCGCCCAATCGTTCCAAAGTGGGAACGGGCCAGGGGAAGCGGTACAAAAAGCAAAGCAACAGCAACAGATTACATACAGACACCTGCGGGACTGTTCAAAAACCACAAGAATATACAGTGTGACTCTTCATCATAAACATGTGTGTCTACTGCACACCAAAGCCCTGTGTGTATACAAGCTACCTTGCAAGTCTGCACACCATGTATTTAGCATTTGCATTGGCTTTCCCAACAAACTTAGCTTCAAACTTCCACCAACACACTAGGAATACTAAGGGGGGCAAGCACCAGAGAATTCCCTCCACTTTGGCTAGGCCACAAAAGACGTAGTCAACAACGCACTGCAAAACAAGAGGAGAAGAAAGTGAAAAGACGTGAAAGAGGAGGCAAAAGAAAGGAAAACCACGTACAGCAAAACCATAAATGCTTCAAGCTTCTACAACGCTTCAAACGCTCAAAAAAACACCACCATTACAACCTTTCAGTGTTGGTTGTCCCCAAACTGTACATACATTTCAAATCTACATGAACCAAGAACCACTGAGCCATTTGCAGCGACTCCAGATACCTCGTGGTTCTGGAGTCTTCTTCATCTCATTTGCACTTATGGCTGGACAGATGCAAACTTCTTCTTCATAACGCAGCGGATACTAACTACAGCCACACAAGGCGAGTTACGGTGCATTTGCCCCTCTTCAAAAGCTCGAATCGAGGACTCCCACAGTTGGGAGAAAAAAGCCCCACAGTTGTGCTGCAATCCAAGCCTGCAGATTGCTGCGCACAGGCAGTACAGGCTAGGCCACAAAGGGACCTCACCATGCAAGGACACTTCCCATGAACCCACCCACACGGGTGCTGTGAGTGGCAGCAACCTACTGGACTGATTGTTAATCAGTCCAGTAGATACTGAAATAGTAGAAACTTTCATTCCTTATCTTAATGCAGATATATAATCGAGCTTCATGCAGAAAGGAGCATCAGTGCGTTGGAGAGAAAGGCATGCCCATGACATCTAGCCCCGTGGCGGGACAGGCACTGCCCTGACAATATCGCTCCGGCCCCTGTGTGCGCAAATTCAGAGGATGTGAGAAACTGAAAACACCAACAGCGCATCCTGAGCTCCCACATCTGAGACCCCACGGAGGAAGGGAGGGGGGACCATTCCTTCCACAAGGGAGAGCATGCTGCTCCATTTCCAAGTCATGGCCGTGTGATTACTCTACCAAACAAGGCCACAAGGGATGACAGATAGCTCCAACCAGTCCCTCAAAAAGAGTGTACCCAATATGATCCCAATCAAGAGGGTACACTCTTCTGGGTACTCAATATGTTTCTAATTAAGAGGGTACACTCTTCTGGGTACCTAACATGAACCCAATCAAGAGGGCACAATCTTCTAGGTACCCAATATGATCCCAATCAAGAGGGTACCCTCTTCTGGTTAGAGAGAGGCATAAGCAAAGGTCATGCTACACAATGAGACTGGCAGAAGACAGGGCTGAGACCCTGGAGCAATGGTTAAAGAGGTAGATGGACGCGGATGCAACCACATGGGCTCCTAACGTGGCAGCGGGAGGACTTGTTACAAAGCAGCAGGGCCAGGCAAAATGACCATAACAGTTGCATCTGCCGAGAAGTAGGAGGATCAAGGTGCAAAGGTCGGAGAGGGGGGAGGAGAATGACATACGAGGAGGGACAGGTGGGAGAAACACAAAGCAGGGAGGTGAGATAGGAAGAAGGACAAGAGCCGCAGAGTCCAAACAAGCAGGCCAGGGAGAGAGGGTCTGACAAGAGGGGTAGTCTATAAGCGGAGGGTTAAGGCCTTTAGATATGTGTCAGTTGCGTGTGTGAGAGTATTTGTGTGCGTGTCTGGGGGCCAGCATGCATGCGTGCGCGCGCGCGTGTGCGTGCCTGCGTGGGCACGCGTGCATGTGTGTGTATGTGCGTGTGTGTGTGTGTGTGTGTGTGCGTGTGTGTGTGTGTGTGTGTGTGTGTGTGTGTGTGTGTATGTGTGTGTGTGTGCGTGCGTGCGCGCGCGTGCGCGCGGAGGGGGGGGGGAACTTGCGCTCCATGCAGGGGTGTGTGTGTGAATGTCCCAGTGAACATCTGATTGGGTAGAGGCCGAAAAAGAGGGCGCACCGAATGGAGCGAGGGGTGCGGGGATTAACCAAAATGTAGTCCAAAAAAGTGGCCACCCGGGTCACATAAGCCAGCATGGCCTGTGCCTGCTTGAAGTAGTCTTGCTCCCAATGATACAGCTTGGCATCGTTGCACAGATTCCAAGCCTCCCGTTTCATGTAGAACACATCATCTGTCCAGCGGCCCCAACATGCCACACATAAGCAGGCCCTTGAGCAAAAGTTTGAAGTCCAGGCCTTCTGAGATGACACACTATTTTAGTTGGAGTGACAAATGCAGCCCCACACAGACTTCCTCATGATGTCTCCCCCTTCACTTCCCTCAGCTCCAACTAGAGTAATCTCCCCACCAAAGTGCCTTCGCCTTCCTCTGCAAAAGTGTGCCTTCAAACGCGCAATGCCCCGCTCTCCATACGTGCACACGTGTGTGCACACACATGCACACTCACATGACACACACACACACACACACACACACACACACACACACACACACACACACACACACACACACACACACAATCGCTAACACAAATCTGCACACACACTTGCTCCTGTGTGTGTCAAACACACACGCAAGCACACACACACACGCACAGAGAGAGGGGGGGGAGAGGGGGAGAGGGAGAGGAAGAGAGAGCGAGCGAGCGAGCGAGCGAGAGAGAGAGAGAGAGAGAGAGAGAGAGAGAGAGAGAGAGAGAGAGAGAGAGAGAGAGAGAGAGAGAGAGAGAGAGAGAGAGAGAGAGAGAGAGAGAGAGAGAGAGGGGGGGGGGGGTGAAGGGGAGGGAAAGGGACCAAGTCAGGAAGAGGGACCAGGAGGGCATGGGGTAAGCAAGGGCGGTAAGGGAGCGAGAAAGGAAGGGCGGAATGGGGGCCAGAGAGACAGGTGGGAGGGAGTAGAGAAGGGGGGAGAGAACAGATGGAGAGCGGGGTGGGGCGTGGGAGAGAGAAGGGGGGGGGGGAGGGGGGGCACGGGAGTAGGGAGAGAGGGGAAAGGGCACAGGAACTGCCTGGACTGCAAAAGAACTTGAAGACGGAGGAAAATGTAGGCCGGGGAATCCCGGAGGGAGGCACGTCCCTATAGCAAAAGAGGCTCACCGTAGGTAAGGTCACCATCTTGGGGTAAAAGCTCCTGTAGGAAAGTGAGGCTGTTGCTAAGTTTCTCGAGGGAAGAAGATATTGTTTTGCGAGCGTCATTGGGGGCTGGTGGGCTCTGGGGCCCGCGGGACGGAACGAAGCCGTCTCCAAGCCGTACAGCCATGGTATGTACCGCTTTGAGATCCTTCCACAGATCACTCAGAATTCTCACCTCAGGCCCTGTTACGCCCCAGACCATCCTCCCGGTCACATACATTTCCCAGCGCGAAACCTGTTCTACATCTCTTTCTGCCACTTGTCATGCAGTAAGAACAGCCACATGTGTCTTGGAAGCACTTCCCGGCACAAGTCTGTCTGTACCTCATGACCTTATGCTTGGCCTCCTCCTGTGTGTGATGCCACCTAGCGTCAGCACCCCTTTTCAGGGGGAAGCCCTCCCCCCACCCACCCCTTCCCACGCTTTTGAAACTGGTTTCTGCTTTGGAGTTAATCACAAGCACTGCCCGTTTGGCAACTGCCCCCCACCCCCCACGCATCCCCCAGTCATACCACTTCTCTGTACTTGCAAAAGCATCCTCCCCCCGTTCCTCCCCGAATGTGACATCTTGAAAAATCCTTTCGTGCTTGCTCAAAACTACCATTGTTTTCAAAACATAATAGAAAGAGCCCATCTCATGTGGTGTGGATTGTATCACGAGCACCACTCCAATGGCAGGGTGGACAGGCGGAGCAGGGGCCAAACCAGGATGGTTCTGCAGACGGGACTCTCCCAGACCCAAGGCAGCGTCCGCTGTCAGCAGGCTGCTCAAAAACCCCCATCGGTGCTGGGACCTTGCAAAGTCACCTGGATAACCCACTCACCTCCCTCAGTTTCATCCCTGTCCACCTCCTTGCATAAAAACAAGAAACGTTGTTGAAAAGGACGCTTCTTTCAATTCTTAATCTTTTCCTTTTTGTTCCATTGAATAGAATGAACACCTCGTAGTCCCTCCCTCGGTTTCACCCATAGCAACCCCATTGTGTGATGCCTTGACTTAACTATAAGAATGTCTGCACGTGGGGGTGACACAAAGAAGCCCCTAGCACATCAGAAGTGCCAACACAAAATTCCGCACTGTCCCCTGCAGGCGACGCTTCCAAGCCTGTGCCTCTCACACCGAACACATCTCTGGACCCTTTTTGGTAGAAACCTGGGCAAAACCTCAGAAAGAGTGGCTCCCAATGACTCCTTGGAAAGCCCCGCAGTGTTTTCCTCCCTGAGAGCATCTATCTACTGCGGTCAGCTTGTTGCTTCTTCACAACACGCCCTCCCTTTCATTCTGGGGTTCCCGCACCCCCCCCCCCCCCCAAGGGCCACCTTCAATCTTGGCTTACCCGCTTCGTTACACCTCCCCAATCTTTGGGTTTCCCACTTCACTCCTCCCCTTTCAACCTTAGATTTTCTGCTTCACTCCCCCTTTTCAATCCAAGGGTTTCCCGCTTCCAAGCCCCCCCATTTTTCATTTTTTTGCTTTCCGCTTCACTCCCCCTCTTCATCAGTTTGGGTTTCCAGCTCCCATTCCCTCCATCAAATTTCTTTCAACCTTGGGTTTCCTGCTCCACTCCTGGAACGGTGGAAGGAATATCTACCTTTACACCCACCCGTCTTTCACAACAAACCGCCAGGGCCCAGACCAAGTGGGAAGACCCCCTCGAGCCTGGACCACCTCGTGCCCCAGAGGCCCTCTGTAGCGACGCCCTTATCACCCGCTTCCCCAGAGGCCCCCTATAATGATGATGAGGAAAAATGAAGGCGCACCAAAAGATTTCGCATCCTGCTCCAGAAGCAAGTACACACGCTCGCAGACAGACAGGAAGACCAAGAAACTATTCCAGGCCACGTGAAGGTACTCATTGCGTTGCTCCGGTGTCTTGCGGACCCCGGGGAATCTCTGCGCCTGCCATAGCTCGTTGATGGCTGCGAGGTACTCCTCGCGTTGCGCTGTAGCACCCCCCGTGGAACCCACAACACCGTTATGCGGGCGTTCCAGAGTTTGCCAGAGGCTGCCCCTATGAAACTGAGAAGCCCACTCCATCCACTCCTTCAGCATGCCCTCGTGGTACCCCCTGAGCAAGCACATATGTACATGCGTGCTTGCGCTTGCGCGTGGGGTGTGAGTGTGTGGGTGCCGGGGGGTGGGGAGGGGGTGAGGAGGGGGTGGGGAGGGGTGGGGAGGGTGTGGGGGGAGGGGGTGTGCATGCACGGGTCCGCATGTATGTGGGCACCCTGGTGCGTGAGCATGTGGCAGGCTTTCGCAGATACCTTGGTCTTTAGTCTAAGGTTGGCAAATTTTGCGTAATAACGTTACCGTACGTGTTTCCGTACGTGACCGGGTGCCCCCACGAACTTGTACAACCTTATACTGGGCATTTACAGGGCCCCCTTTGCAATTCCCCAGCAGTCTAAACACCAGCGTTCCCTATCAGCTCTTCAATATGGAAAAAAATAGGTCTAATTCAAGATTTTGACAACTTTCCAGGGATCACACAGGAGGCTTGTGGTATCCCCACCCCATGTGTTAAGGGTGCTAAGCTGGATTTGTAAGTCCGGATGACCACCGTAAGCATATTGATGATTTCGAGGAGATCTTCGACGAAAATCGAACAAGTGCTGACCAAAATAATCCTTTCTCCAAGGAATTCCGTAGTTGATCTACCGGCTCTGTCACTTCCTAACAAGTAAACGAGGTGTTCTTTTCTTGTGACTGCAACAAGAAGATGGAAGAATCTCATGCTGATAGGCCGGTCCATATCAGCCTTTACATCAGCACGTTGTCCTACATCTCTCCATGAAGTCTACCCCCCCCCCCCAAAACAAAACAAAAGACATAGAGAAGCACGAGAGAGGAAGGAGAGGGAAGGGGGGGGGGAGGGGGAGAGGGAGAGAGAGAGGGAGAGCGAGAGGGTGGGGAGCGAGGGAGAGAGGGGAGCATGTGGGGGCAGGGCAGGCGCGCATGCAGCACAGTATCGGGGCTATCAAACGGGCACACACCAGGGTTGTCCAGGTCCCCGGCCAACTTCTTCAGGATCTCCTCCTCATTTTCGGCAATATGGGGAGGCCTCCAGCGCTCAAACATCATGCTCTGAATCAACCTGGCAATTCCTTGCACGCTCACCACAGCAGCCCTCCACCTTTTCCTCTTCAGTTGGCCTGCATTTGCCTTCATACCCTCAGCAAAGCCCTAGCACAGCGGACAAGGCATTGCGAGGTATCAAACAATTGCCTTTGTGTGGAGATGTGTGGAAATTCCAAAAGCATTTGCGGAGATGCATGTCAGACACAAAGCATTTTGAAGTCCAAAAAGTCACTGCAAGGGGTTTTCTGACATATAAAATACATTCACTCGCACGCGTGCACGCGCACGCCCGCGCAGGCGTGTGCGCGCACACAAACAGAGCCCATACACACGCGGGCGCACACAAACAGACATAATTGCACATATATCCACACACACATGCATACCCACGTATGGACACACATACCCACTCACACACCACCAACAGGCAGACAGCGACAGCGACACACGCACGCACACACACACACACACACACACACACACACACACACACAGGCACACACACACACACACACAGACACACACACAGACACACACACACAGACACACACACACACACACACACACACACACACACACACACCCACATACACACACACCCACACAAACACACACACACCCACCCACACACCGACACACACACACACACACACACACACACACACACACACACAGACACACACACACACACACACACACACACACACACACACACAGACACCCGCACCCACACCAACAGACATGCAGTGAGAGAGAGAGGGGGAGGGCGGTTTCCCGTTTTCGTTTCCTTTCTTTCCCCTTCCGTTAGGGGAAGAGATGGGGAGGGCCTTATCGCAAGCAGGCGCTGCTAGCCCACCTTGAGTTGAAAGCAACATATTTTCAGCCATAATGCTCTGGCTGCGCAGCTGATCCAGGCCAGCAGAAAGGACAAGGCGCTGCACAAGAACTTGGCTCTGGGGACCGATACGGAGTACACCAGTGTCCTGGGAGGGGCCGCTGGAGGGCCCCGGGTGTCCCAGCCCCTGACTCGGTCCCGGTGCGTGGTGCGGGTGCCCACCCGCCTGGAACTGTCCATTTGGGTCCCCTTGCATGCCTGCTTGTCCTGGCCCAGGTCCTGGTGCATAATGATTGTATGGCGGCTGGTGTGGTCCGTGGTTGTACTGCATGTTTTCAGGGGGTCCCGCAGGGGGTCCTACAGGAACCATATAGGTGTCTTGTTGATAGTGTTCCCCCTGTGACATGTGCGGATGCTGTCTCATTCCTGCAAGAACCCGTATCGAGTCAGAAACAGTTTCAGCAACATTCCCCAGCAATGCTAGATGCACTTCTACATGAAACCACTGGCAGAACTGAGCCATTCCCCGTAAAATACTCCCGAGCAAAGCTAAATCTGGCTCTCTGCAGCTTCCTAGCCCCAGCACAACCAGTTCTGTGAGCGGTTCCATCACATTGCTATGTCTGGTTCTGTGCAAAGTCTTGGCAACACTACATCCAGTCCTGTGCACAATAACATGCAGTGCTGAATCCATTGCTGCGCAAACGCCCCGGCAGAACTAGAAGAAGTTCTGCGCAGCTCTCTGTGTCATCACCAAAACAGCGCGGTGCAACACTCCCCAGCGAAGCTAGAACCAGTTCTTTGTGAATGTCCCATGTATTGTTAGAAACAACCCTGTAACACGTCCGTGCAATGGATTTTGTGGTTGTACACACACTCCTCAGCCAGAGTGCCCTAGCACTGTTAGAAATAAATTTGTTTGCAACACAAGTGTTCGATCAAACTTGTAAGTTCAAGGCCCTGAAAGCACCTGGAGCAAGTTTTAATGAAATCTCTACAAAACCAGACATTTGTTAAGTTCTACTCTTTCCCAGCCCTCCTGCAGCCTAAAAGCCAACTCCTTTATCACACTTTTGATGCTGATAGAACCAAGGAATATAGCCTACCGACAAGGGTTTCCTAGAGCAAGCAAGCCAGTGTAGCACGGCCCAAATGACCACAAACACGGTTTCCACCAAGCATTACTTCACAGCACATCAAATGTGTGTGTGCTGCTCCTGCTACCCCTGACTATGCACTGCCCAGGAACAGAAACTTCCTTTCTGTAATCGGTACATCTGCATAATTGGCAGGAGAGCAAATGAACATAAAGGTTTCACTAGTCACAATTCACTAGTCAGAATTGCTGTTTGTGATGCCTGGCATCAATAGGGGTCAGATCTCTCATGAAACTCACTTAGCTAAGACATAGCAATTCCAAGGACTGTACGGGGTAGAGCCCTAAGTGCAGATCAAAACATGCAATCGTGCTATGCCTCAGTGATGTTAAAAGAATGAGGGCTAGCAGTAGATCTTGCAATAGAAGGAGCATACAGCTCCTATGCGACTCACTGCCATTGAGGAAGCAGAACAACGTAATTGGTAAGCCTCCAGATTCCGGTCAATCTAGTAATGCCTTTACTAAATCTCATGCACAGAAAAACAACGAAGTTGCTTATCACCAAGAACCCTGATCTAAGGCTAAGCGATCAAACGACTTTTCCTTTCTTAGCCACTTCTGCATGACTCAGCCAGTGCGGTACATCTACAGGAAGAATCGAAGCACAAAAGATCATGTACCACCTGTAGAATCCTGAGGAAAGGTCAACTGTGGTTGCCCGAAGTGGGGCATGTTACTATCCATCTGGGCCAACCCCAGGGAGGGTAAGCCGATGCCACCCCTATGCGTATGATTCCTGCAAATTACACCCTGACAATCAGGAAGAGTGAGGCAGGGCAAAAGCTAAAGACATCGCAGATCGACCGAACGTGCAACTGAAAAACAGAACGTGCATGTTATGTAGGGACTCAATGGTCGACACCCTTTGTATAAAGCAGGACACTAGACATTACTTTCTCAAAATTTTTGTTACTAAAACTCTTGGGTTCTACGGATAAAAGCAATAAACCCCGAGTATCACAGTCGGATCACCCCGGTACAGCCCCAATGTACACAATGCCCACCTGAGACCAGGAACTCAGAAAAACACTTGTCTGTCGCAACCTTAAAGCCCACCTTGCGAGAACACCGCCACTACGCAGAATGCGCCGAAGCGAGCGACGAAGGAAGTCACTTGAAACTTCTCTCACTTGACGAGACTGAGAGTATTAGCACTCTTGCCCATATGCTGACCCTGTCAGATAGTTCTCCAATACACGCGCAGGGTCTTTTGATGCAGCACAGCGGGCGTTTCGGTCGGCATATAGACGCAGAATGCAAGTACAGCTGCGAGGAGCTGGCTGCGGTAGTGGCGGAGCCGGATGATCCGATGCCCCTTGCCAACCACCATGCAGGCTGCACAACCGCTGGAAGCTACACGGGAGGGGCCAATGTGATGTGTCTCCCCTTCAATAATCTCCCAATGAGTCACCTATCCTTGCAAATGTACGATGCACACGTTTCAGTATACGTACGCTCTAATAGAGAGTCTCTAGTGTTCACTGGGAAGGACATAAAACGATCCATACTTTGGATATACGTTTTTATTTTACATGTAATAAGTGTATAGCTATACGTATGAAATGCAGATAGGGCTTAATGATTGCAATTAAACAGTAATCCAAAGCCAGTAAAGTGCCTTTCTGACAACATCTGGATATATAATATATCCTCCGCATGTGTTACGATAGTACACGTGAACCATACCTACAACTTGGATAGCTTCTTGTCTGGATGATCCGGATCAATTGTCTTCAGAAAAGTGTGTCTTTGACTCCGCCCAACATGACGGACTTGAACATCGTTAACGCCCCTTTTTGGACAGAGCTGAGGCTTTTCGGAGTTGTACTTGTCGTGCATATTGTGGTTTGCAGGTTAACTGATGTAACTTTAAGCACGAGTCTTGAAAACAGTGACAGGCCGTTCGGATTGGTGACTAGATGCTTGTACCAGTAATTGCTCATGCAAATCTATGAATGTCCTGCACCCGTAGGTTCGATGTTGATGAAAGTGGAATGTACGTCCACTCCATTGTTCGTCTCGGTGAATAATCCTCACCAGACTATCCGACCTGTCCTAGCATGGCAAACTACAGTCACCCCCCCCCCCCTTCCCCCACCTCCACCACACACGCACAAACACACGCACGCGCGCGCGCGCGCGCGCGCACACACACACACACACACACACACACACACACACCCCCAGGCATGCACACAACCTCTCGCTTTGCTATTATTCCTACTCCGCAGAGACTCTCTTCCCCTCCGCGCGTTATGCGATACCTTGTAAAGTTCACGCCCTCGACGCCTTCTCTCCCCCGCCCCCCCCCCCCAAACCGACCTTTTCACCTCCTCTTGTCCCACCTACCACCCACACTCCCCGTTCCACTGGTTTGTGACCGACATATTTGGCCCAAGGAACTCCGATTAGAGGAAACACACGTCATTGTTGGCTCGCCTCCCGGAATCCTGTCACCACCACCAACCTCCAGCCTTTTGAAATACAGCTTGGACCGGATGTAAGGAGACGAGCTGACGTCAGCTGTCAGATGTCATGACAATGTCATAGTTCTTCACCCAAGTCTTCTTCTTGTGGCAGCCCAAAATGGCACAGTTTCATGAGGCTCACGGGCCAACAGACCCAATCAGCCCTCTTGCTGCTCGTGGCAACAGACGCCAGTGGTCATTCCAGGCAGTTTCTTTCGACACATTTGAGGACTTGCATTTGGATGCCTTGTCCTTCAACAGCCACCAGTGGTCATTCGGGCAATTACTTTTGACAAATTTGAGGACTTGCATTCGGACGCCGTAGCCTTCTGGAAACATCTTCTCAGTACTTAAGTGGCTTCTTACCCAAGCCTCCTTGAAGCACCTTCTCCGTACTTCAGTATAAAGCTTCTAAACCAAGCCGTCGCTGCACATGGAGATGTGGAAGGCATATTTTGTTCTCCTCCTGGTCAGTTTCATTGTAGCTGCTGCAGTGGGGCTGCCACCACCCTGCTCGGTGGGTGGGCTAGTCTGGTAGCTATTGAAGCATTGGGTTAGGGGCCAACTGAATGCTCTGGCCAGTCCTTCTGCATACACTGTTCTAACACAGAAAAAATTTCCCACATCAGCCCAGCCGCTAGAGGCTGATGAGACTTAGCCATTGCCCACACGACTAAAAACATTGGACTGAGGTGCAAAAAGCAGTTATTGAGGAAGTGAACACGACGGCCCTCCCACCAATGAAACAACCGGAAGGAGGGGGCACCATAGGCAACCCAGCACAGGCGGAAACAATCATGTACGGGATTCAACGCAGGGCAGGCCAGTACTGTGGTGGTCACCAAATTCCTTACTTCCTTTCTTCCTCCATGCGACACATACGCCAGGCCGTCCTTGGTACTTGCATGGGAAAGAGTTGTGCAAATGTCTCTCTTCTTATCAATTTGAGAACAGTATGTGCACTTCTGAGAAGAATGTACGGCACTGTCGCTCTTCTCAAGTTGATGATAAGATTATGCTGCCACTTCCTAGGGCCCCCCCGGCCTGTCTCATGATTTTCCGAGGGAGTTAAGCTGGGACATGAGGTCGTCCAAATCTTCATTGCTTGCCTCCACCGCTTCCAATCTAAGTTTCTCAGGATCCACCCCTCCTGCTACCTATGTAGCGAACACGCCTTCGTCAGCGCGACCGGTGCTTTACAAACGGTTTGTGAAACACAGGAGTGTTAAGCGGGGCCTTCTCCATATGTCAGTAGAGCGCTCACGTGCACATGAAAATGCATGCGCAGCAGAATCACGAGCATGTGCATGCACACGCAAGCAAGCGCGGGCACACACCACACACACCACACACACACACACACACACACACACACACACACACACACACACACACACACACACACACACCACGCACGCACGCACGCACGCACGCACGCACGCACGCACACACACACACACACACACACACACACACACACACACACACACACGCACGCACGCACGCACGCACGCACACACACACACACACACACACACACACACACACACACACACACACACGCACGCACACACACACACACAGGGAGGGAGAGGGGGAGAGAGAGAGAGAGAGAGAGAGAGAGAGAGAGAGAGAGAGAGAGAGAGAGAGAGAGAGAGAGAGAGAGAGAGAGATAGAGATGTGCATGAACGTGTTCATCACACACACACACACACACACACACACACACAACACACACACACACAGACACACAGAGAGAGAGAGAGAGAGACAGAGAGAGAGAGGGGGGGGACGGAGGGAGGGAGGGGGGGATGGAGGGAGGGGGGGTGAGAGTGTGAGTGCGACACAGAGAAGGGGGGGGGGGGAAGAGATCTGGCGCAGTGGAGGACAGGAGATGAAGGGTAAGATGACAGCCCCTTCTAGTTTTTCCTCGCAACCAGCAGCACAAGTAGGAAATCCCTCAGGGCCTGCACATGCACATATATGCATGCATGGACGTGCACATGTAAGCCCCGGTGCAACTGCACTTAACATCTGGGCGGCGCACCGGCATTGAAAACTGCAGGCCTTCAGCAAGGGTAAGGTGGTCCCCACTCCCTTCCGTGGGACCAGCGGTGTCCTCCTCAGGCACCACCTCAATCGCCCACTCATTGTCCTCGTGCAAAGGCGCCGCAACTTCTACCGCAGCTGCTGCAGCAGCTGCCTCACGAGCTGCTATGGCCTCAGGAGAGTTGACCTTCTCTTGCCACTCCTGCTGCCGCTGAACGCACAGAGAGTTGGTGCAGCCAGGGTTGGGTCTTATCTGCATGGTGGGGAAGAAGTCTTTCAGCGATGAGTAGCCGAGGTATGGAGTAACCTGCGGTACACCGGCTCGGAGCAATCAGTAACATGGGACAGCCCTTCGGCAAGGAGTAGCCCAGGTACAGAAATACCTGCGGTATACAAGCCTGATACTATCAGCAACCATCCATGAGCAATGCAGTCAGGTACTCAATTCCCTCAAAACGGCTAGGGCCTGCGCCCTGGGGAGCGATGGAACGTTACTCATGCCCCTGCCATGGCTGAGTACCTCAACTGCCAAATGCTGATAGTTAGGGTGTGACTGCAGTGGAAAGATGGGGCCTGTAGCAGTACACTTCTTGTTGGCTAGAAACAAGGTGCACTTAAAACGGGCAGTGCAACGTGGGGTCCGAATTGTCAGGGGACTTCCAACCAAAAATTGTTAGGGGACTTCAGACTTGGAGTTCTGGACCAACAGTTATCAGGGGCAGCACCTGGCCAAAAGCCAAGAGATACTTGAGAGCGTTCTGGACCAAAAGGCCCGCAACGATCCCCATGGTGGTCGGCAGCGATGCAGCACATACGCCCTCCCGCTTCAGCGTCTTCTCGTCGATTCCAGAAGCTACCACCAGTGGTGGTACGCATGCGAAGCACGCTGTCTCGCCCGGAATGATTACCTGCCCCCACCTTGCCAGGTTCAGGACCTCTGTTCATATCAAGGCTGGACCATGCAGAGAGTGTCCCTGCGGTACCGCCGATCCCTTCGGGGCTCGCCAGGGGCGCCCACAGTCCTTCATGAGTGAACCTCAAGATTGAGTCCCAACACTCCGTAACAACATTACATCACAACACTCGTCACAATAATCGTCACAATACTCTGTCAAAATACTCCGCTACAATATTCCGTCACAACACTCCATCAGAATACTCCGTAACAACACTCAGTGACAATACTCCGTCATTTTCACTCCGTCACAACAATCCATCACAACACTCCGTCACAATACTACATCATGATACTCCACCCCTCCCTGAGAGAATCGTGCACACCTGCGGATTATGGCTCAAACACTGTTTTGTCCAAGACCTGTCCAAATGCTTCATCTAACACTAACTTCACTTCACTTTACACTCCATTTTTCTTTACACTCTTCTTCATTCGTTGCCTTGCGCTGGGCCCAATCTGAACTCCCTCTTCCCGCACACAACACACTCTATTCTCAGCTCTTGCCCTGCAGGAGCTGCGACGCTTGCTTAGGCGAGCGGGAAAGGGGACATACGGGATTCAAAATAATGCTGATGTTTTCGGTTCTTGATTCAGGTGGATATACTAGCATTAGGACAGCAGGCATAACAGTGGGGCGACAACTACTGAACGGTACCCCAGTACTTTCCGAGCTCAGTACCCCAGTAGGGGTACCATTCAGTGATTGTCGCTGCACTGTTAGAAGCAATGGGCAGGCCTCTCACTTGGATGTGGCCGGACACAGCGTCCTCTGAAACACCAGACTCCATCCAAGTCTGGTTCAGCTCCAAGCACACCTGCGCAGCCAGTCCTTCCGCTTGTTTTTATATTTAGTAG
The DNA here is from genome assembly GCA_002005505.1 of Botryococcus braunii. NCBI lineage: Eukaryota > Viridiplantae > Chlorophyta > Trebouxiophyceae > Botryococcus > Botryococcus braunii. The sequence goes on along the minus strand of KV908603.1, from coordinate 172,792 downwards.
GAATCTTTACGAGCGTAGAATTGCCCTGGAAATACCTTGGCCAACACACACACACACACACACACACACACACACACACACACACATGGCACAGGCACACACACATGCGCGCGCGCACAAACACACACACACACACATGCACACAAGCACCGATTCTCTCGCTCCCCCCCCTCTCTCTCCCTCCCTCCCTCCACCCCTTCCCTCCCCCCCCCCCTTGTTTTCTTTTTTCTTTTTTCTTTTTTTTTTTTCTTTTTTTTTTTTGGGGGGGGGGGGGGAAGTTTTGCTAGCATCGTCACATCCAGGACACCAGCCACTGTGGCTGAAGGAGACGACAACTACACTCTCTACAAGAGCCCCAGGGTCCAGCCCGGGGGCACACGTGCTTTCCTTTTTAGGACATGCTTCCCCTTTCATGTTAAGAGACATGGGCGGGCATAGCACCTCATTAATGGTCATGCGGGCCTCGTAGTTGTCCACACATGATAGAATGAGATCGACACGCGCCGCTCCGCCCTCATCAGTGACAGACTGCTTGAACTTGTCGAAGCCCTCCATGGTGGTGATGTTCATGGTGTAAGCTTCGATTGCCACATCCGGGTTGATGTTGGTGAGGGTCTGCGCGGCCGCATCCGTCTTTGTCATGCCTGCCTGGTGGGGCTGGAAGAAGAGCCTGTTCATGTTGGCCAGCTCCACCTGCGCGTCCAGCGGCCCCCTTCCCCTCTCAACCTACTATGGCGCAATTGCTGTTCCGGCAAAGCGTGCGCCCGTCTCTCTCTCTGTCTGTGTGTGTGTGTGTGTGTGTGTGTGTGTGTGTGTGTGTGTGTGTGTGTGTGTGTGTGTGTGTGTGTGTGTGTGTTTGCGCACGCACTCGCGCCTCCCCCCCTCTCTCTCCCTCTCCCCTCCCCTCCCTCCCCTCCCCCCCCCCCCCTCCCTCCCTCCCTCTCTCCTCCCTCCCTCCCTCCTCCCTCCCTCCTCCCTCCCTCCTCCCTCCCTCCCTCTCTCTCCTCGCCTCGCCTCGCCCTCGCCCTCGCCCTCGCCTCCCTCCCTCTCCCTCTCCCTCTCCCTCTCCCTCTCCCTCTCCCTCTCCCTCTCCCTCTCCCTCTCCCTCTCCCTCTCCCTCTCCCTCTCCCTCTCCCTCTCCCTCTCCCTCTCCCTCTCCCTCTCCCTCTCCCTCTCCCTCTCCCTCTCCCTCCCCTCCCCCTCCCCCCCCCTCCCCCTCCCCCTCCCCCTCCCCCCCCCCTCCCTCCCTCCCTCCCTCCCTCCCTCCCTCCCTCCCTCCCTCCCTCCCTCCCTCCCTCCCTCCCTCCCTCCCTCTCTCTCTCTCTCTCTCTCTCTCTCTCTCTCTCTCTCTCTCTCTCTCTCTCTCTCTCTCTCTCTCTCCCTCTCTCTCTCTCCCCCCTTCCCCCCTCCCTCTCTCCCTCCCCCCCCTCCCTTCTCTCCCCACCTGCACGCTCTGCCGTCACCCGTTCCCCTGCATAAGTTTTCACGTCCCATGCCGTTTCAATTGTCCCCGAGTCAACATGCACCACGTTTTCTGCACCATATTGAGGGACCATGTGCTGGAAAAACTTTGATGAATTTACTCAGCTTGCGTTTGTCGTGTCATTCCGCAGCGACACATACGGCTGCTGATGTAGAAACGCATAATCTGTTTGGTCTGACCCCCCACTTCAGTCGCCCTGCCGACCACTTGGATGCTGGAGCTGACAGAAGCCCCACCGGAGCAGCGGTCGGTACTTACTCAGCCGATGAACAGCCTAGTTAGGATGGCCTAGCCCCTCCACCTGCACGCTCCCTCTCCCCTTCCTGTTTGAGTTCCCTTACCGGGAACCCTGAACCCTCTCTCCAATTTGAGGTTTGCACTTGCTCTTGGACCCTCCCCCTTCCTGTGTACAAACAATATATCTAGTATGCTTAAAACTAACATTCCATTAGCAGATGCTATGCTTGTGCTTCGTTCTCCGCCACCCCCCTTCACCCTCCGTTTCCGAACTCATCTCTCCTTAGGGGCCCTATGCACACCTTGTCGTAATCGTATAGCAGCAGTCTCCCAACTCCACAGCGTGTCAGCATTTCTGCGGCAACACTTCCAACACCACCGACTCCCACAACTGCAACTGTCTTCTCACGAATGCGCTCATAGTCCTTGACGATTCCCATCCTCTGGAGTGCCATTAACCTACTGTACGGGTTCGAGTCCACCACCTCGGCACTCATCTTTATGATCTTTTCCCGGCGGACCTGCACATGAAGCATAGCAATGCAGCTTTGAGTTCCTCCCCTGTTGGAGATTTGGATACTGATTAAGATGCTTTTACAAATGATTTTGGACCAACTGAGAGGCACAGGCATGCAAATTTGTAAACCTTCCTCATCACAGTGTAGGACCTGGTTGGGAGCAACAACGAGGTCATCCTTGATCCCACTTGATTCAGCAAGTGCCGCTGCAAGCTTTGAGTTTATACGATCCGCTTGATCCTTTAGCTGTCCCAGCACACAGAACATCCGTCACCTCAGGCCTTTCCAAGCAATATCTTGACATATATATTGTTCATCAGTGAAGACGGACGCACTTTTGCTATTGCCGATTGTATGTCCACAGCAAGGGCTGCTGGATTTTCTCCGTCCTGTGACACGGAATGATGATTATTACTTAGATTCCATTGAGCAACACATGTCCAAAGTGTCACCTCAAGAAGTGGTAATTATCAGTCGGAAAGTCAGTTTTTTGGGTACCTGACTTTGCGAATCTGCTGGACCTGCTGATAGGGCCTCGACCAGATCATGACCGTTAGCGGACGACATGATGAGCCCAGAAACCAGTGCAAACTTCACAGAACGGTTTTATTGGATCCTATGATCTTTCTTAATCCAACTTTCAACTCTGAACCTTTATTAAGTGCATGCTAGCAGTGGGTCTCGTCCACGCAGGAATATGATACGACCGGCCCAGCACACAATGACAAAAAAGTAGCCACTAGTACAAGTGAGAACAGTGTTTAGTTAGGTTCTGCCTGTAGGCAGAACAAGAGGGGAGACTCAGGGACGTTCCAACAAAAGCTCGACTGGCTTGATTGACTTCGGTTCCCGCGCCGATACTAGCCCAAAGCCGTGGCTGATGGTACCCCGTGGAGCTCACGTGGTCGTGAACTGAGCTCCGTCTGGGTCCCCCAACTACTGTGGCTGCTTGGAGGCCCCCGGCGGATCCCGCCTAAACCTTAGGAGATCGCCGAGACAGCGATACTGGCACAAAATTGGCCAATTAACTGTGGCTGTCCAAAGCCGCAAGCGGTGACGCAATGGTTGTGTGGCAATTGAGCCATGTTAAATGCTTCTCTAGGTGACTAATTTGTTGTCAAGGTCAGAAACATGCCCAGTTTGCTCCATTCGCTATCTTGTATTGTGTGGTCTGTGTGTGTGTTCGGGCGATGGCTCCAGACTCAGTTTGCTCAATGGTTTATGGACACTGTCCTCTCGAGCATGGAAGAAACGGTTACAACGTCTATTAGATTAACATTTTCTACTGTAACAAGCTGTATCAACAATGTCTTCTCTTGGGTAGTATCTGCAGTTGATAACCGGTCGTACCGGAATACTGTTGAAGTTTTCAGCAACCGTGAGAGCGCCTGGCAGAGCTGGTGGAGTGAGGATCATCTGTCTACCTTCAACGCTATTGTTGCAAGCGAAAGGGAGGGAGCAGCTGGCTCGGCGCCCACTCGCGAGAGGCGGAGGACAACTGGTGCTGCTGGTGGGGCGCTTTTCTATCCAGGGAACTTTAACGAGGCTTTGTCATGACCGATCATGTGATTTTCCCAACGTTTACTTCTTCGTGATGCGGAGCGTGAAGAGAGCCAAACACAAAACAGGCGGTAGTTTAGATGTGGCAGCCATCGACCACCGACCAACCACTTTCGAGCCTCAGAAATGGTTATATCTGCACTAATGTTATACCAGTGTTGGGCGTTGTAATTCATGTGTGATTGATACGTATGCAACCAACTAGACTAGATGTGCGCAGTCCCAGCAACATCAAGTGAGCATGCTGTATGAGGTTGTCCTCTTAACATTCGTATGCCCTAGTCTAGGGAAGGATCTGATACTCTTCAAAATTTTCAGAAGGCTCCTTGCCGCATCTGCACCACTACTCCATTGAAGTTGGTTTTTACTTGCGCTGACTCGAACGCTTAGTCTGAGGAGTAAAAGTGGAGTGATTATACATGGGGTATGTACAGAATGATGCGTTCCTTCTCTCTGTGTTTTTATTATGGGATGCAAATGATTCTGTCTGGGCCAGAGCCGAGGTTAGCAGCACGGAAACGGGAGCCACCACGGACTCCAGCCCCTGTCGTGTCTGAAACACTATGGCAGAGGTTGTGGAGAAACCTGCAGAAGCGTTTTGGAGGAGGGCAAAAGGCGGCACTCGAGCAGACACCATCTCGTTGGAGGGTGCTCCGGGATGGGAGCACCCTTTTTAGGGTCCCAAGTGGTGCGTCACTCTTTGTTGATGGAGCAGATTAAGGTCCATATGGGGACGGCATTGTCAGCCAGGAAAACCCCCAGCATGTCCAGCACAGAAAGCATTAGGTATCACAAACAGACTTCCTTACAAAATGTTGCCACGATCGGACTGCCTGTAGGTATTATACTATACTCTGAGGGACATTCTGGTTTTGCTGTTTTCGTGTTTGGAAACAGAATCATGTCCCAAGCAGTGTAAAGCGGGGACTCTGTACTGGAGCATGCTCTGCGGGGGTGTACTCACGGACTTAAATTGAATCAAGTCGTGGATCTGGATTTCAGCTAAAAAGCCTGTGTGGACTGATGCATGTTTGGCAGGTCAGCTGGCCTGGACAGGGGGGGGGGGGGGGCGCGCGTGCGTGCATGCGTGTTGCGTGCGTGCGTGTGTGGGTGCGTGCGTGTGCGTGCGTGCGTGTGTGTGTGTGTGTGTGTGTGTGTGTGTGTGTGTGTGTGTGTGTGTGTGTGTGTGTGTGTGTGTGTGTGCGCGTGCGGCTCATGGATCTGTGGGTGCCTTGAATGGCAATACGTAGTGGCAAACAAGGGGCATTCCTGGCTCGGGCGTGGCAAGGCATCTCAGTGGTCCGTCATAGCTGCGCTGAATCATAGAAAACACTCGCTTTGCATCAGCAGTGCTGGACGGGACAAGCATGAGCTTTCCGAGCAGGCAGTAGAGGAAATGGCTAGCTATCCCGTAAGCAATGATAGGTCCCTGAGTGAGTGTATCGTATGGAGGGCATAGGATGGGCAGTGTTTGAGTTGGCAAAGAAGCGGGGCGCTGTGGAGGATGTCCGGCTGCTTATCGAGGTTTGGGTCAGTTACTTTTTTGACTTCCTGAGGTGGCTGGTGAGGCGCGCTGCCTGCATGCCTCTGCCCCCGAGCCCCTCCCAGCTGCCATCCATCTCCCGCCGTGAAAGGGCTGCTGCGCATTCCCGTTCTGTGCGCCCCTGTGCTCACCCTTTCTGCCTTGGTACATAGATTGAAGTGCATCGTACCTAAAAACCATGTGTCCGCCCATTATGGTTTGTTGGATAGGCTGCGGAGTACATGTACTTAATGACCATGTCTTTACCCATTTACCCATTGCGGTCAACTGGTTCTCCTTGAAGGACGGGTGTTGTATATTGGTGGTCGGTTTTGGCGGGCCTGCAGGTAGGAGGGGTAACATGGGAGGAGATGGGAGCGCGCCCACGCGCCCGAAGATTCCAACGCAGCAACAGCTTCAGTGCAGGGGACACTTCGGGGTTCATGGATTCAGCTGCAGATCTCATATTGCAGGCCGGTTATGATCTGGAAGAACACACTGTCATAACTGGAGATGGCTATGTCATCCAAATGCAGCGCATCCCTCGCCATAGTATGCCCTGCTCATGCCCCATTGTTTTGTACAACTATGAAGCACTACAGAGACAAGGTTTAAAATGTGCTGTGGGGCATATAGCCTCTCGTCGTTAGTTCCCTTGGCCTTTGGACTCGTCACAACAGCCTGGCCAGTCCTGCCACTGATGCTGAGCATTTGTCTGGGGGGGGGGGGGCTTACTAAGCAGAATCGCGTGATGTGGTGTTCTTCCTGCACGGCGTTCTGGACACTTCCATGGGCTGGGTCGCAAATGGCGTGACAGGATCCCAAGCCTTCGGAGCATGGGACCAAGGCTTCGATGTGTGGCTGGGCAACTCCCGATCGAACCCTCCATGGGTCTCTGCAAGTGCGCAGCCCTCCCACTTCATGCCTCGGCCCTCTTTCGATGAACAGTGAAGCATATCCTAACTGCGAGCCAGGTATTTTCGGTCGCTTCTGCGACCTTCGATCCTCGTCCTTCATGCCTCGCTCTAATTTTAAATGAATGGCGATGCATAACCTAACGGTAAGCCACGTATCTTACATACTGGTGTGCAGAAGGCAGGGCCCTTGGACAGGGGCCATGGGTTCCTTGTTTCCAAGGGCTGGCTCGAGTCTGCTGCAGACTGGACAAGCAGAGAGGCAGAGTAGTGCCTTGCAATTAGTTGCAAGTGGTCTTGGATACAAGCGCACTTGTATGGATCTTGAACCTTGTCCCAATCCGAAGCAGGTCAACCAAGTATCACATGATTTTCAAATCAACCATGACATGATTTTATTGTCCAGGTTTTCGACCATGGTTTGTTGTGCAGTGTGGAGGTTTGTCTGTGGTGACATGGCCCTGTGTGATACCTGGCCGAATCAAGAGGAGTATAGCCCACAAGGGTATAGCAGCCTCAATGCATCTATTCTTTACAAATGCAGGGTTCAGACATTCTTCACTTTCTGTTCTATACCTACATCGATCTACATGGCTACATTGGATATCTACATTTATCTACATTTATCAATCGACCTATCTAGATCTACATCTATCTATCTACATGTCTACACTCTATATCTACAAGTACCTATCTATATCTACATCCTCTATCTACATGTCTACATTCTATATCTTCATACATCTATCTACATCTTCCTTTTATCTGTATCTTGATCTTCAGACGTAGAGTTCTGCCGTTGGCATGGAGTCTGACTCAAAGTGATCTGTCTTCAGATCTTCCGGACGGCGATCTGAAGTACTGGAATTACACGATCAATGAGCTGGCAGAGGAGGATGTCGTCGCCCAGCTCGACCACATCCATGTGGTCAAGTGTGAGGAGCTCGGCTACAACTTCAAACCTGGCGTGGTGTCAGAGTCCGTTGCTCAGAATTTCCAGCGCCGTGCTTCTGCAGACATTGCCATGGGGTAGGCCCTTGTTGGACTGCAGGCTATTCTTAGATGGATAGATTGTGTTATATGTCCACCTGGTACCCGAGAATCCCCGATCTGGGAACTTGGAAAGTACATCAGACCTGACAACTCTGTCTGCGATGGAGTCGTCTGAGAGGCATTAATACCTCGGCCGAAGGCCAGCTACTTGTTGGGACTCAAGGAATCGTAGACCGAGATGGGAATCCTGTGGCATGCTTGCTGGGACGGATGGAAGAGGGGTGCAGGCAGGTATGCATTTTGGGAGAGGCAAAGCCCCCCCGGGGGGGGGGGGGGGGGGTCCAGAACAAAAAGTTCTCTTGCACTTAAATGCATGGATGGGGTGGTACACCTGTAAATACTTAACCCTTAACTCATGGACACGGGCTTGCAGGATGAGGACCTCGGCATCAGACACAGCGTTGGCGAGCCTTGCCGCTCAAGATGAGGAGTGTGCATCGCCGAGTTTGGTCTCTCCCCGTGGAAAGAGCGGGGGAGTGACCCCACGTGTCATCCCTCCAGTAACGCCAGGCGCGTCAGTGACCCCGGACAGCGCAGCCTCAAGTTCTGCGTCATACCTTGGAACTGGTCCTCCGAATCTGGAACGTGCCAGCATGCCCCTGCCCTTTCAGCACAGTGGGAATACTGGGGGGTCCGCCTTTTCCTTCAGCCTCAAGCGGCTTTCCTTCCGGCGTTCACGAAAGAGTGCGTTCTTCCTATGAGTCCTTTGTGTGTGTGTGTGTGTGTGTGTGTGTGTGTGTGTGTGTGTGTGTGTGTGTGTGTTTGTTTGTTTGTGTGTGTGTGTGTGTGTGTGAGAGAGTAAAACCCGTACCCATGATTGTGTAGGGTGTCCATTTCAGGGTCTGTGCCCCTCTTCTGGCACTGAGTTGATTGGAGCGCAAGACTGGACTGGCTTGCTGTCATGCCTGGGTTGCAAGTAGATGTGCACTTCTCTGGCAGGGGGGAAAGGCCCTCACGGGAATGGGGTTAGGATTCGGGGTAGGGTTGAGAGCTTTATGAGTTTTAGATGAGGGCGGAAAATTGAGGCTGGGCTCCCACAGCCTAGCTGAATTTATCGAGCTTTCCTTCCTTGATCAGGGTTAATTTGTGAACTGTCATCCCTGATAAGCTTTGGCCCTTGCTGCAGTCGAAGCGCTTGTGTGCGCTGCTAACAAGTTACCAGGTCTGGGAGGCGAGTGGGTAGGGCAGTGCCACTGGGAGGGCAGTGGAGGCATTGGAAAGCCCTGCATGCACGTGGCAGATTGAGGATGATGGTTGGCATGGAACAGCAGGGGTGTTTGGGAGAAGAACATGCCTTGGCAGGGGTCTCCACTGGACTCTCCAGTCACCCCCCCTCCCTTCGGGTGTGTGCCGGCAAATGCACACGCTTACGATTTTTTTTTCCAAGGGGTGTGCAGGAGACTACTATGCCCGCTTGTGTGACAGGCAAGGAGAAGAAGGTCTCAATTGCTTTTTCCCCCTGTGTGTCCCAGTTGATGCAGATGCTTACAACTTTTTCTAGGTGTGTGTGGGAGACTAACATGCTGCTTGTGTAACAGACAAGGATAAGAAGGAAAGGGGTTCAAGTGGGAGGAACGCCAGGGACGTCTCACCAAAGCCACCCAACACTCCCCCGCTCTTGGAGATCAGCCCCGCTGGCCTCCGAAGCGCTTCGTGCTCGTCCATGACACCCTCTCCCTCAAATGACAATGAAGCCCTCCTGTCCGGCGGTAGGACCACGTCTGGTTGTGCGGGCTAAGTTGGGATGCCATTGCTTTTGTTGGCGTATTTGGGATGTGCTCCTTCTTGTTTGCTGGGAACTGGGATGTCGTTCCGCTTGTCTGGGCATTCAGGATGTCACTCCTTTTGTTTGTGTATGGGACATCGTTCCTCTTGTCTGTGTACTCGGGAGGTTGCCTGTGTACTGGGGATGTTGCTCCTCATGTTTGTGTATTTGGAATGTCGCTCCCCTTGCTTGTGTATTTGGGATGTCCTTCCTCTTGTTTGTGTAATTGGAGTGTCATTGGTCTTGGTCCCTCCCTTTCGACCTTGAAAGGCCACTAGGGAGAATGTGCTTGTTCATGCCAAGTGAGTCTTGCATACCCACACTGACCAATTTGAAATGAAAGCAAGGAGAGACCGTAGCCCACCCCCTGGTTACAGTATCGTGGCACGGTCATTAGCGGGCGTGGCAAAACTGCCTTTCCTCAGTGAGACCCCACTATCAACGCCCTGGCCTTAGACCTGCAAATCCATCCTTACAGCCGCCATCTGCAGCTAATTTTTTTCATCCCTTCAGAGTCTCTCAAGGGCCTGGAGTGGATGAATCTCGGCTGAGAAGCACATCCTGTCAGCGTGCTCTGCAACGTGTAACATTCATTCACTCATCACTCCACTCATCACGCCACATCTTTGCAAGACTGAAGAGAGGAAGGCGATGCCGGCAGGACATGAGGGAGCTGACAGCACCGCATACCGTAGCCAGAGAGGTTTATCGACCATTCAAGGCTCGCCATCAGTGTCAGAGAGCTCGACCAGTCCGGGGGTCCCTGGGACCCTGGGGTCGTTACCGGAGGAGTCCGTGACACCAGTGCATGCCTCCAAGAGGACCGGAAAGCCCTCAGCCCGCTTCAGCGATCCAGGGGGCCCTTCCAGGCTGCTTTTTCCAGTTGGCCCAGGCACAGAAGGCCAAGGCGCATCAACTGCAGACTTCCTGACGGCGTTGGGGCCACGTGCCTCGCCGCCCGGGCCCCACGGGAGCGCCTCCAGAGATCCCGCGCAGTCGCACCCCAAGTGTGTCCCCTCCCTGCCCTCTTGAATCCCCCCCCCCCCCTTGAGCTTGCCAGGAGGGAGGGCGGAAGGAACCCTGTTGTTTTGGGCACCGGGGGGACCCCAGCGGGGTGGGCTGCGGGAAGGGAGGGAGGAAGAAATCCTGCTTTTCTGGGCACCCTAGGGATACTGGCAAAGTGATCTGCCACCAGGGAGGGAGACAGCCTGTTCTTGTGGGCACCTTGAGGCCCCTAGCGGAATGGGTGTCGAAGAGGGAGGGAGAACCCCTGCTCTTGTGGCCACCCTGGGGACCGCAGCGGAGTGGGTTTCCCTCCCTCCTGGGAGGCTCCTCCTCATGCTGTCGGTGAAAGCTCTTCTGGGGCATCTGAAGGGGATGTGAGACATACCAGAGGCCAATGTTGAGTCGCTCTTGCCAAGTGGGATTATCTTGGCGTGCTTCCTGCCACGTGAGGATTTGAATGCTGACCATGGATCCTCAGCCTGCACGCTTGTAACCCCTGGCGTATGATTTGCAGTGTGACGGCATCAAGCGCAGCCAGTGCCCCCGCTTTCTTGGAGGGGCGGCGAGGGGAGGACATGTCCCCATCATCGGGTGGAGCCGAAAGTTCTGCGGCCTCCCAATCCCCCTTGTCACCAGAGGAGATAAGGAGGTGAACCTCTTTAATTGGTCCAATGGGATTAGAGATTCTATGCTTGCTCCAGAAGGGATTCGAGATTCTTTACTTGCTCCAATGGGATTGGGGATTCTTCACTTGGTCCAATTGGATCGAAGACTCTTTACTGGACTTTAAGAAATCAAAGATTGTTTCCGCACATGTTTTTTCTCCTCAGGGTCCGTGACTTGATCCTGTGGTGCTTCTTTCTGGAGGAAATTGCCGTTCCACCACATCCAACCCAGCCGCATCCCCTGCCTCCCCCCCCCCCCCCCCCCCACCCAACGGAGCACATCTCTGTTTGGAATGGAAGAGCAACAACAATCCAATCGGCCTGACCTCAAACCGTGCTTCTTGTCACGATGTGTGTTGGAATCTCTGTGTGTGAAGAGTTTGCGCTTGACCAAGCTGCGTTTGAAGAGTTTGTGCTGCTCTAATGATCCGTGCATGCAGCCCCTTGCTGCGTGTCTATGCAGTAAACACTGTGTATCTTCAGAGTTTGTGAAGGCCCACAGCGCACTTCAGTCATGCCTTGTGGCTCTTGCTGTATATGTTTTCTTTGGTCTCACTACGGCCTGCTGTCTTCTTATATTCACTGCCCACCCCCCCCCCCCCCCAAAAAAAGGGGCTTGGACGTTGTGTAAATGGAGGGTGTGAAGGCAAGAGGCCCGGGGGCCGCCGGGGGGGGGGGGGGGGGTGTGGCATGTTACCCGCATTGTCTGTGACCATGTTACCCGCATTGTCTGTGACCATGTTACCCGCATTGTCTGTGACCATGTTACCCGCATTGTCTGTGACCATGTTACCCGCATTGTCTGTGACCATGTTACCCGCATTGTCTGTGACCATGTTACCCGCATTGTCTGTGCCATGTTACCCGCATTGTCTGGGACCATGTTACCCGCATTGGGCAGCAAGGGGCTGCGTGTCTATGCACCTAAACACTGCGTATCTTCAGAGTTTGTGAAGGCCCACAGCGCACTTTAGTCATGCCTTGTGGCTCTTGCTGTATATGTTTTCTTTGGTCTCACTACGGCCCGCTGTCTTCTTATATGCACTGCCCACCCCCCCCCCCCCCCCAAACAAAAAAAAAGGGCTTGGACGTTGTGTAAATGGAGGGTGTGAAGGCAAGAGGCCCCGGGGCCCGGGGGGGGGGGTGTGTGTGTGTGTGGCATGTTACCCGCATTGTCTGTGACATGTTAACCGCATTGTCTGTGACCATGTTACCCGCATTGTCTGGGACCATGTTACCCGCATTGTCTGTGACCATGTTACCTGCATTGTCTGTGACCATGTTACCTGCATTGTCTGTGACCATGTTACCTGCATTGTCTGGGGCCATGTTACCCGCATTGTCTGGGACCATGTCACCCGCATTGTCTGGGACCATGTTACCCGCATTGTCTGTGACCATGTTACCTGTATTGTCTGTGACCATGTTACCCGCATTGTCTGTGACCATATTACCTGCATTGTCTGTGACCATGTTACCTGCATCGTCCATGTCCATGTTACCTGCGCTGTCCGTGCCCACGTCAACTGCATGGTGCGGGGGAGGGTGCCATGTCACCTGCATTCTGCGGGAGAGGGTGCCATATTACCTGCATTGTTCGGGCGAAGGTGCCATGTCACCCGCATTGTGCGGGAGAGGGTGCCATGTCACCTGCATTGTGCGGGAGAGGGTGCCATGTTGCCTGCATTGTCCAGGTCGTGCTGTTCAGCAGTCTGAGTTGGAAGCTTGCGGGGTTTATCAGGCAGAAGAGGAAAGCCAGGGAGGAAAAGCAGAGGCTGGAGCAGCAACTGGGAGGGCATGAACCCTACAGGCTGCGTGTGGTGGGGCATAGCCTTGGGGGTGCCTCCTTACTCATCTATGCAGTCACCTGCCGCCTCAGCAATAGGCCTCACCACATCTACCGCATGATCCTTCTGACCCCTGCCGGCTTTCATGACAAGCCTCCCCATGTGAGACCCCGCCTCCCTGCCTCTGAGACTCCTTCCGCATCTCGTTTTTCTTCCTCTCCGTCTCCTTTTTCACGGCTTTGAAAACGGTCTCCTTTTTCGTGGCCTTTTTAACGGTGGATTCAATTGTATTGTCCACGACCCTGTGTTGCGAAGGCTTCAAGGTCAGCACTTCCTGAGAAGAAGAAAAGGATCGCAATCGTGCAACATTATGCTGGTAAGTTTCGCCCCGAAAAGTGTTTACTATGGGGGACCGCTCAGCAAGACCAGCAATGTACTGGGGGAAACGGGGCGCATTTGTGATGCTACATTATAGTTCCTCCGCGTGTGCCGGTTCATCCACATTTCACACTTTCTAGGACCAGCAATACCCTACGTGGGGCCACCAAGTAATGCTGGGTGGCAAGGAGGTTGGTGTTTGTACGGTGGGAACGTACCCCTGGTACTTCGGGTTTTTGCAGTACCGGTTTGTCCGCGTATGGCGGGTCACACTTCTTACATTTTCCTACGACTACCATTGTGAGTGGAGGACGGTTGAAGCGCCAAAGCGCTTCCATCTGCCTGTCTGTGTCTGTGCTGTGGCCTTTGGCATGCCGTGTAGTGTCTGAGGTGGCCCCAGCCTTGCTCTGGGTATGTAGGACCAGCTCAGTGAAGCACCGGCTCAGTCTGACGGGTATGAAGGCTAGATTTTATGTTTATGTTATATGGGTGTGTGGCCTTGGTTTTTCTACTTTTTGAATATGGGTGCAGCACAGTCTCATGATTTTGTTGCAAGAAATTTTGCAAGGGCTTTTGCAAGTATAGTGGCGCTGAGTTCCACCCGGATGTTTATTGATTATCGTGCCCTGGGGGCTCTGCCCGCAAGAGAGTGGGCGCCCTGGGCCCAATCAGCGGGCTTGGGGTAAGCTTTCTACGCAGGATCGGCTCACAGAGTTTGCGGGGGTTTGCAGCTTGCATACCTCTTCAATATGTTGCCTCTGGAGCAGGCAGCCAAGCTTTCAAAATGGCTGTTTCCTGGAAAAGGGTATGCTGTGCTGCTACCTTCAGTTGTACTGCGCTCCATCGCCTTCAAAATCACTCATGACTTCCAGCACATTCCAGCCCTTCAGGTTTGCCACTACATATGCTAGCAATGGGCTTATCAGCGTAGGCTTATCAATTTCTCAGCTGATCAGTTTCTCAGCATATCAGGATAGGCTCTCCGTCTTCTCCACGAGGAGCTATTCATTCAAGTACCGAGCTTGCTTGCATTCTCAGACCTCGTCACGTTGTAAATCTTTTGAAAGAGCGCCGGGAAACGCCTGATTAGCTGGCGAGCCTGATATGCATCGCAAGGACTGGGCATGTAGTTCGCAAAGGTACAACCATGGGTCAGTAGCTGGACACCTTGAAGGAAGGTGAGCTTGACAGGACATCTGAAGATAAGTATATTTCGAAGCTTAAGCAGGACTTGAAGCATGGTTCCGTCTCTTTGAAAATTAAACGGACCTGTAGGACGGGGCTGAGGACGGCAGTTTAGAAGCAGCCACCAGGGATCCTTTTTGGTAGAATAGTTGGAATTCTAGTGGCCCTGTAGCGGCGCTGAGGACGGCACATGGTAAGCAGCTGCCGGGGGTCCATTTTGTTAAAACAGGCGGCGCCAGGGATGGAGATGTAGTCTCACACCTCTACAAAGGCGATAGGATTGTTCACAAGAACTGAGATGCGCTGAAGTTGCCCATACAGCTCTGTGGGCGGTTGGAACGTACGGCTGGCACTCGCACTTCTCCGTTACTCCAGAATTGCTGTCTATTTCATCCCGTGTATAGAAATTTTGTTTTGGTCTTCATTCTGCTTCCCTGCAAGCCATATCCCGTCGCAGACACAAGGTAAAGTTAATGGGAACCCATAAACAGTGGCAGAAAATTGTGCCAGCAAAGCCCACTTGGAAGATTCCTTGCCTTCTTTCCCGGCAATTACTTGGGCAAAGGGTTTCTAAGGGCGCATCCCTGGTTTTCCACTGCAAGTGATTGGAGGTGGGGCTCCAAGGCAGGAGCTTGGCCGGTGGTAATGTGTGTGTCGTACTGTGTTGTAGTTGCTCTTCACTTGTCTGCCTCTAACCTTGGTCTCGTCTGGTCCATCGCGCAGGAGCTATTCTTGGCAGGCATGAGGAATCTGCTGAACGGGGACGCCAGCCAGTGGGACAGGGCCATCCAGATGCCCCACTACAGCGCAAACGACATGCCCGCCCTCTCCTTTCACAGTGGCCTGCATCTCCTTCAGGTACTCCATCTTGCAAAAGAAGAGTGACAACGCCGCACTCTTTTCATTTCATCTGATTCAAACTGTAATGCCATCGTTCACACATCAAATCCGTAAGATCTACTAGTTCACTTAGTATAAAAGGGTTACCATTAGTAAGTTAATTGCGTCTTACCTCGGGGGTTCATAACCATGTCCGGTTAAACCTTTTCTGCTCCATGTTCTCCCTTGAGTCGCTTCCCCTTCCAAACTTGGGCTTCTGCAATTATGCCTCTCCCTCTGCTGTTTCTGGCATCTGTTTGTGCACGACCTGTGGCATATTGCTAGCACCTACCTGCTCCTATGATGGCACGTGTAGATTTGCCTACGTGTGTTCTGGATCTGATAATCTGGCCTGCGTGTGTCATGAGCCCATGCATGCTGTGCAGGTTTGCATGCACACATGTCGAGAACATGCACACGCAGGGATGCAGGTTTGGGGGCTGGAGGTCAGCAGAAAGTGGTGAATGCTTCCACAAAGCTCGGAAAAATTCCCACAGATACTTCTGTGAAGTCACCAGTGTGGAGGAGTTGCAACATAACACACCTAATATTGCATAACAGCTGCCGGGGTTTGTGTGGTGTCGCAGTGGATCCGCACAGGCCGTTTTGAGATGTACGATTACGAGTCAGCCGAGGAGAACAGTGCGAAGTATAGCAAGTACAATTCGAAGCGCCCGGTGGACATTGCAGCAAACTACAACCTGCTGGACTTCCCCATCGACATCGTGTCGGGCCAGCGCGACGGTATCATCAACCCCATCAACTGTGAACGGCACTATGAGATCATGAAGAAGGCCGGCTGTGTTGTCACCCTGACGGAGTTTGCGGAGCTGGGCCACCTGGACTTTGTCTTCGCTGCCAACGATGAACTCCGCCATTTCGTGCTCTCCCGCCTCAAAGCCCGCTACTGAACTGCAGTCGCCCATCATCCCCCGCCCCCGGGGGGTGGGACAGGGCCAGACGGCTTGATAGGGTACTGGGGGGTGTCCATCAACTTGCTCCCGCTAATCGATCGGGGCATAGAAGTCACCGTGCTTGTATTGAGAGATTGTATCATGGGATCCTTCCAGATTGGGCTGCACAGGGACAGACCGTAGACAGGTAGACTATGTCGACAATATATACATATCAACAAGGGTATGTTATTGTTACAGCTTGATATGCTCCAGCACATGGGTGGGGGGCCGGCGCCGCAAGGCAGGTATTTGGTAGGTGGGTAACTGCTCGAAGGGACATACCTGACAGGGTCTACAGTGCAGAGCGCATAGCCCTCCTTGGCTCCCTACTGTGTAGTTTTGGAGGTAGGTCTGAGTCTAGCAGAGATGAGGGACACCAGCGCCTCGTAGGCAAGCTCTTGACTGTCGGCTCGAACAGATAGGGCACACAGCTCTGCATGCAGCTCAATGTGATGGCTGTGGATTTTCCGGTAACCGTGTCATGCTTCTGGTCATGGTGTCATGGCTTGGCGGGGCAGGGGGATGCAGAGAGACCCTTGGGCACTTGGGCACCGCACCAACTTGGGGCTACGGAGGGCTCGGGCGGGGGAGGGAGCCGCCCTTCCCCAGTGCCCTAGTCCGTTGGATCTGTGGCCCCCCACAAGGACGTGTGTACCCACCCCCCATTAGTGTCAAGCTCTCACGTTCTTGCAGTTCTACAACCGGTCGTACATGAATAGTGTCATACTTCACAGCCGTGTCTCAGTGGTTGCATCGCTAGCTTCGCACGTGCGAGGCGTTGGCATGTGACAAGGCCGTCTCAGGTGAGTGTGCCGTGCGTACATCTTGCCCCCGTGGCGAACTTTGCTTTGCTGTGAAGTTTGGTGTCGGGCGTTGCTGTGGAATGCTCCGTAACGGTCAGGCAGCAGCGCATGTAGCTCCTTTGAGGTGCTCCCCCAAGGCCTTGGCTGCTGTGGTGCGGTGGGGCAGCGAAAGTGCGCCTTTCTTGGATCGATCGTCCATGTGCCCTTCTGCTGTAAAAATGGCACTTTGGGCAGCGGCCCTTTGTGCATTCAAGATGGTCGCCTTCAAGCCCTACCGCTGGCATAGGAAACTTGATGGTAGTGAACAGCAACTAGGTAACCGGACCTCCTTTGCTTGCAAAGCTCGTAGCTCAGCTCTTGCTGGGCTCTTGCGAGGCTCTCAGCTTGCGAGGCACGAGGCGGGGCTTTTAGCTTGCAAGCTGAGAGTTGCTGGTTCTGGTAAATGACCTGCTCCTGCTAATATGGCCGCTCCTGTTACCGTTGTTTGTTGGTGGAGGTTACCTGCACTGCAAGCTGGGGCAATTTTGAAGTTCTGAGCTTCGAGCTTCGGAACAAGGCACGGGCGAGGTGAAGCGCCCTGCACAGATGCCTGATTGACTCAGCCCTGCAGGATGGAGCGGAGTGTGGGGGGAGGGGGATGGGTTGGGGTCGAGACTACCCTTATGGCAGGGCAAAAGTAAATCGGTGAGGAGGCTGCATTTATGAATGTCAAGATCGCATCTGTGGGGACTCACGCGTCATGAAGTCAGGGACTGACTACTACACGGGGTTCTTTTGAGTGGAGTGTATTTAATTTCATCGTAGAGAATTATTCCACTACTGTTAGGATATGAAAGTTTAAGCGTGGCGTGCCTCAAGCATCTATGGTCAATGTGCTTGGAAAGTTCATCAGATAAATTGAATGATGGACGACAGGCAGGAATCTCTGGTTTGGAGGGCCAAATTCTTCTGGCCCATTGTCAAGGACGACATATTACAGGGTCCTTAAAGTCTTGGGAATCTTGAGCAAGTGCACCGTCCTTGGCGGTACTTAGATTGAATTTGGTTTGAAAAAGTGAAGATGAATCTCTGTTGATGAAAAGTGAAAAAGTGAAGATGAAATATACATTTGGGCCAACGCAGCAGACAGGCTATCAACACCGGTACTTAGATTTACAGGAAGATATGCCAGAGTGAGGGTGGGGCCTGAGATGTTTGAGCTATACAATAAACAAACAGCAACACGTTGTTCACAGTTTCAGCATATGTTTTACCGCCAGGGTCAAGTTTGTACATACATGATTTCTGTGTGTGCTGGTATTACCCTACCCTGGTAGGTGCATACATATGGTACGTGGACACCACCAACACCGGGGCTGTAATGCGCATTGCTACTTGTAATTAGCAACGTGCTTAATTAAGCTCGGCCAGCACTGTGTACGATAAATGTTGGCAGGTTGTCCCTCGGGTCAGAATATGGTGAAGGACGGAAGGTGAGACGAGCGATTATGTGTCGGTTGGTGTTTACAACGGGACTGAATGTTTTTACCTTTCGGCATGAGTTCGTGGGACAGCACCATTTGCCAGCTCCCACAATATTCGAAAGTGCAGGGGATGTGTCTTTCCGGCAGGGCTGATTATGAGGTAGTATGGGATTAAAACAAGAGTCAATCGAGCAAGAGCAAGGCATTAATTAGGGTATTTCTTGCGAGGCTCTTCTTTGTGCCAAGAAGGCTACTCACTTTACAGAGAGGCTTCCTGCTAGAGGCACAACTTATCAAAATGAACTCATCAAAGAATGGGGCTGGCTTCGACTGCAATGAGTCAGTGCTTTTTGCTTATCATCTCCGAAGCAATTTGATTGGGATGGCTTGATTGATTCACATACATAACTGTATGTGGAACTCAAGGCTCTGCCAAGGACTTGTCGGTTTGAGACTTGGAGAGTTGCTGGATTATCGTTACGCTGTACGATTTTATCTATGCATGATGCACATTCTGTGCATCTGCCTTTATGTGAGGGAGTCTAGTTCAAGACAGACTTTGGAGTGCCTGCTTCGGGAGGGCGTGTAGTCTAGTTTCAGTGCTCTTTTGCACGTCTTATTTCCCGCAATGAGCTCTCTTAAACCTGTGTGCGTGTGGGTGTCGCAGAGTACCAGGTTGCCGTATAGGCCACTGTTTGTGTCAGAGAACCCGCTGAAAGGTCATATTGTTACCTCTGCGATCCTGGAGGCATTCGTGTCTTTGGTCAATCTGTTTTTCGAAATTTGGTACCTTTTCGGTAAGTTCATGATTCATGCTTGCCTACAGGAGTATGTCTGGAGGAACTTCAGATTACTATGACTTGTGTACGTGTTGGAGGTAGCAGTAGTGAGCGCTCGAGGAACGGGGCATGAAGGGGCAGTCGCTCATGCATATGGTGTTTGTATTTGGATATGGGCATTCGGCGTATCCTGTAGGCATGCAGACAGGGCGTCAATGGCTGTTGCTCAAGCTCCAGTCCAGCACGACTGTCTGCTATTCTGAACACGCAGCAACTGAACGACTAGCATCAATAGTGCCCAGCATCTTTTCATTCCAGTTGCTCGACTGTGCGGCGACCACGGCTTTTATAGCTCGATCAACACAACGCGTAATCTAGATCACAATGTACCTTATGTTCGAAAAGGGCCTCATCTTAACGTGTCTTGAGGTACCTTATATAGGTAGTGGACCGGTGTCCTAGTATTGTCCACTTGGAGATCACTTCAAAGACACGGCACACTATTAAGTATGTTCAAAACTCAACACTTCCCCTTGCCTGCATGCTCAAGTGTATCTTCTAAGGCCCAATGAGTCTCTATGACCGCAAACACCGGCTTGTTCAGTGGCTCAGCCATAATGTCAGCAGCCACATTACGAGCGTTTCCACATAGAAGATATCCACTAGCCCCTTCGCTATGGCTCCCCTGGCATATTGGAAGCTAGCAGCAATATGCTTCGTGTATTTGGAGTATAGGGGGTTGCGCAAGTTGGCAATGTACCCTTGGTTGTCACAGGTGATCTTGACCCTCCAAGGTGCGGCCCCTGTCTCCTCCAAGAAGCCTCTCAACCGGTTGGCCTCCTTCACGACATGTTCTTGCTGCCATGAATTTAGCCTTCACGGTTGAGGTAGCACCCGAGCTTTGCTTCTTACTGCCCCAAACCACGGCACTACCATAAACAGATAGAACATAGCCGGTGGTGGAGTACCTCTGATCAAGGTACCCAGCATAGTCGGCATCAACATCGCCTTCTAGCTCAGGGCACTTTCCTCCTAGAGTGAGGGCCAAATCTCTCGTAACTCTCAAATACTACAACACCCGGATGGCTTCATTCCAGTGTGACGTAGTTGGGGTCATTCTATACCTTGACAGCACCCCAAGAGCCTGAGCAATATCAGGCCGTGTTGTGTTGGCAGAGACCCAATCAGCTCGCAGTACCGATGGCCAGGTGCAAGAGGGATGCCTGCCCCACCGGAGTGAATACCAACTGGTTGTGAAAGATGCTGGGCATTACCAGATGCTAGTCTTGTCCAACAGTTGTGTGTGACACTCAGCAGACAGTCGTACGGACTGTAGCTGGAGTAACTTCGTCTATTGACGACCTGTCTGCTTTGTACAGGTACGGTGCGGCAGTGTGTGTTGTATCATTGTTGCTATTGTGAGAGTGAACAAGCTTAGTGTACCCTGTAGTCACTCAAACAGACAAGGGACAGTGACTTCAGGGAGTATAGGCATGTACTTGAACGTAGCCGTCTAGAGCCTTATCTAGTGATTGCTTGATCGGTGCTTGTGTACAAGATAATGATGTAACGGAACTGGTTGTGAAAGATGCTGGGCATTACCAGATGCTAGTCTTGTCCAACAGTTGTGTGTGACACTCAGCAGACAGTCGTACGGACTGTAGCTGGAGTAACTTCGTCTATTGACGACCTGTCTGCTTTGTACAGGGAAAGCCGATTGCCCATAACCTTTCACAACGTCGCAACCCAATCTAGAGGGGAGTACGCGAAATCTCAACCAGTCAAAACAGGCACTATATAGGAATTCCCTGTGATTCACACTCTTCAAAGTAAGTGAACTGTGCACATAGAGAAGCTTGCAGAAGTGGACGAAACACGACCAAGCAAAATGGCACAGGAGTCTGATAAGGTGTACTCAGAAATAGTTACAATAACAACTAACTAAGGATGTTGCAATCACCTGTGATTCACACTCTTCAAAGTAAGTGAACTGTGCACATAGAGAAGCTTGCAGAAGTGGACGAAACACGACCAAGCAAACGGCACAGGAGTCTGATAAGGGGTACTCAGAACTGACTGGCCTGAATGTGCACCTCCTATATATACTAACCAAGGAGACTACTTATTTATTAGCCTCCTGACAGGTTTGCAACTCCAGATCTTGAAAGCGTACGGGCACGATCAAGTTTGCATGCCATCAGTACTATGCACTGGAATTTCAGTGTACCTTATGATTTGACAGAGTCGTCGACGAACAATACGAATCTCGGTCGAAGATAGTCTCGAATCTAAGTGACTCGGAACTTTACCTCACGACCGATACAAATCTCGGATCTAACACCAGGGACCGTGGAACTAAAGTCTCACGATCGATGAGATCCGAGCCGAGTGTACCCCACTAGAAAACTCAGCAGAAAACCAGGTCTTTTGTACCAGTCCCCCTATAAATCACTATGAGTGTCATTAACCCTTGAAGTACCATACAGTACGAATACACCCAAGTGGAATACAACTGTACCTTATTGTTTATGAGTATTACATGTCTTATAAAGCCTTGAAGTGTATTGATGTGGCTAACAAACATGCTAATATGAAATGACCCAACATGTTGCACAAATACCTAAGGTATACATGTTAGTGTCCATTTTTCTAACACGTTGTGAAATATAAGTCACTCATGTGTTTCCAGAGAGAGCCGGGGAGAGCTCCCGATACCCGAATAGTCACGATTTTGGGTCAAACGATGCGTAATCGGGGAGTCCCTGAGGAGCATCGGGGGTCAATTGGGGGGTTCCGGACCCTTCTCACCCGATAATAACACACCCTGATACAGGGTTTTAGGGGTCCGATGGATGCTTTGCATTGGTTGAATTGTGTGTTTCCGGATTACCTTCTATGTTGATGCATTTCTCACAGACACCAGTAACCTGCATGTGCCTCAGCCCAACGTGCATTTCCCGTGGACACCCTAGTGAAGTTAACCCACCTTATCGTGTTCCTACATAGCTAGCTAGCCCAAAGGATCCCATAAGTGGGATCCTAAAGGACGCCTGTCCCAAAGGATCCCATTACGGGATCCGCAGGGAGTCGTCTAGCTCACTAGCTCCAACTTCAAGCTTCGGAATCCGTTCTGTACTGATACCAAACACAACATTTGGTATCAGCGACGTTAAAGTCGTCCTCTCTCGTGTGTTAAAAGCTTAATTCTCTTCCGCATAAGCTACGTCCGATATTGTTCCCAATGAGGGTGGGGAGCTCAACCCACCTATTGAGCGTGAAGCACCTCCTGAACGTGAAGCACCAAGTGCAGAGACTGAGGCGGACAGAGCTAGTCGCCAAATTAGTCGCCAAATTTTAAAATGCGGATGTGATAGCCGCCATGCGGGCGTATATGGGAACCGCTTGGCAGGCACAAGCCGATTTTATGAGGGCTTGTACGACAACAATGGCAAACTTTGCAGGTGATTCCTCTATATAGTAATATATTCGAGTAAGTATGCCCGCCATGTCCAAGGTGCCGGACTTTTCTGCATACGAGAGTGAGCTCTCACCCAAGGAGTGGGTGATTGCTGCACGTTCAAAGTTTCCCATTACGGCAAACTTGCATGTGGAAGATTCCTGTGTTCGCCGTGCAATGGCAAGTTTCACAGGTTCTGCGCTCATGTTATGGAATGCGTTTGTGTCAACCATGGGTGTTGGCACTTTGCTGCGCTGGGACCAGGTTGAGTCCTTTATGACGGCACATTTTGGTCGGCTTGAGTCGCCTGAAGTGTTGTTGCCGTTGTTTGCCCCCCGCACGGGTGGCATCCTGTTGTTTCCCGGGACCCTGGTACAAAGTAATTACACCACACCACGGGGAAGGGGGGGGGGGGGATAGGGAAGAATGATGGGTGGCCACCCATCCTTCCCATGGGTACGTATACACATATTACGTATATGTGGGGGTGGGGGGGACATGTGAATGCAGGTTGCCACACAGGACTCAGGCGTATGACGCTGACTTCCCCTTGAAAAATTTAGTCAAAAAAGAGGATTCTGAACTTTTCTTGCTCAATATGGTGTCTGTCCCAGTACCCCTGGGACAGGCACCCACACGTCTTTCTTTGCAGGTGTGGGGATCCGGAATTTCCTTTCGAGGGTACCCTCCAAAACCCCGTGAAAACCCATAAAAGCCCCAGCAATAATCGAAGTCTAGGGTACGGTACACAAGGCATGCACAGCCGCGCCGTGTAGCTGTGACGCTTCGAAAGGAAACCCTCCAAACCCCATGAAAAGCCATAAAAACCCTAACATTAAACAATGTCACCTAGGGTACGGTACACAATTCCGGAACAGGCGGAACTCAATATCATAGTATGGCAGCGACCGAATTTCCAAATCTTGCAAGGAGATGGAGGGGTTGGGTGAGGGTTCTCTGAGGGTTTGGATACATAAGATATCAACATTGCCAGGGTTTCAGTAGGGTTGGAGGGTGGCAGGTTAGGGAACAGGCGCCAGGGTCTTGGGGGTATTCACGTGCACGGATAGAGTTGGCCCGTATGGCTAAGACAAGAGTGTGGGTGCCTATCCCAGTACTGCTGCTTATCCCAGCACTAGTGGTACCGGAACAGACGGCTGGTCCAGGTGGTACTAGGGAAGCACAGCAGAGCTCGAGTGTTGAGATTGGGTACGATTGAGTGTTGGAAGAGCGCGCTTTTCATTAAGAACACGTGCGTCGACATCCCGAACCGCTTGTGAGCTTGGGGACGCTCAGGCA
This sequence comes from Botryococcus braunii, assembly GCA_002005505.1. Lineage (NCBI taxonomy): Eukaryota > Viridiplantae > Chlorophyta > Trebouxiophyceae > Botryococcus > Botryococcus braunii. Next base: position 149,084 of record KV908603.1, on the reverse strand, counting down.
ACCGAGAGGGAGTGTGGGGAGGCTTTCGTAGCTACGGAAACCTTTAGGGTCATGACTGATCAGATAGGGTCCGATATACCACCCTCCAGGATTCCCGACCCCTGTGTACCGTACCCTAGGAGACTTTGATTATTGTTAGGGGTTTTTCGGGTTTTCACGGCGTTTTGGAGGGTTTCCTTTGGAAGCCCCACACCTGCACCACCGCTCCCCCCCCCCCCCCCCAATCCACTTGAGGAACCCGTCGGCGGTGGAAGGTCGGACCCTACCTGACCCTACGGGAACTGTGTGATTCTGTAAACATAATTAGGAAATGCCTTGTGCTTGAGATGATCTTCTTATGCGTACATTATAGGTTTAACGTAAGCTACACCACTGTAAAGGTCTTTCATCAAACACAAGGCACTTCTAGATGGAGATCACACGTTTTGGGAATGAACTCGTTCTTAAGGCTGCCATCGTCACAGAGTTTGATACCTAGATGGGAAAAGCCAGAGATTATTTGAGATGCTAGTGCATGTCCTTGAATTGCCATGTGAGAGCAGACAGTCGTGTACCTGGACTGTAGCCGACACCGACATTCATAACGGCCTGTCTGCAATGGTCAAGGGACGCCGAAGGCCCATAACATGTTATAGAACCCCCACGGGGGCCCCGCCCCCAAAATCCCCCCCCCCCCAAACAATCCCCCCTTATGTATTTAGAGGTAGAAGTGAAGTAAATATACATATTTAAATCTCTCCTTCGTGTGGAATCGTGGAAGCGTGCAAGAATTGCATCCGCCCAGCCCTCTGAAATGCTAAGCGGAACAGCATTCCGAGCGAGCCTCAAACACATGCCAAGCGAGCCTCATCGCCAATGCTAAGCGATACAACATACACCACAATTCACGGCTCATTCTGTGCCGACTACCAAAGGCAATAACCGGGAGATAGTACCGTCTATGAGATTATCGCTCATCGGCCCAGTTCGGCCATGCCCTTACAATCCGAAGGGGGGGGGGGGGGGGCAACTCGTAACAGCAAATAACCTTTTCCAAGATGCCTTCACTTCCGTCCAACCCCAAAGCCCTCTGCTCCCGGCAGCACGCATCAGCAGCAGCACGCATGCTGGCGTCCCAACTAGTATATACATGAAAAAGGGGTTGGAGGATAATGTTTCACAGGCGGGTGGTCCCATATACATATATACGTGGACCAAAGGTGGCAGATAAGGTTCCAAAAGGCGGCCCCGTACGTGACAGAAAGGTGGGTAATGTTCCACAAGGGGGTCTCAAAAGTGGAGGATGGTGTTTCACAAGGGGCTTCCATATATGTATATACGTATATCCATACGTATACGTGGGAAAAAAGGGGGCCGATATTATTCCACAAGGGGGTCTCATACGTGGACCAAAGGCGGGGGATAATGTTCCACAAGGCCTTCCCATGCGTGGAAAGGGTTACGGACGAGCTGCCACAAGTCGCGGCCCCACGATGGAAAAGACGTCACGGACAATGCTTCACACAGCGGTCCCATACGTCGAGAAAAGGTACCGGACAATGTTTTCGCTGTCCAAGACGGACGAGCCCGTGTTGGGGTCCACCAGGAAAGGCACGCTGGTGCGGCCGGATTCTGCCCGAAGCTCCTCGCGGCGAGGGCTGCCCTTCCCCGCACTCAGACACCTGTACGGCAACTCCAGCTCGCACAGCGCCTCCCTCACCTGCCCACCCGCGCCCCCTCGCTCTTGGCCACGTCACAGCTATCTTATACGATCCACCACATAGCTAGCCTCTTTTTGGGTAAACTCACACACACACACACACACACACACACACACACACACACACACACACACACACACACACGGACACACACACACACACACCCACACACACACACCCACACACACACACACACACACACACACACACACACACACACACACACACACACACACACACACACACACACACACACACACACACCGCCAGGTGCTCCAGATGGATACAGCAATAGCCGCTGCAAACAGCGCAGAAGACTCCGCTACCTGGATCTTCTTCTTCCTATCCTACGTCTTCCTTCTTCCTTGGGCATGACCAAGGGGGGGGGGTGTACTTACTCACCACTTAGTGTCGACTAGGAGTAGCCTGGATGGCGTTTTTGAGATAGAAATGCCTGGGTGCGACAATGCAACGTTGGCACGGTTTAGCCGCAAGCAGCAGGGTCCTCCACGGATGGTGCAGGAGGTACCTCCTGCCCCATGAGGTATGGTACAGGAGGTCTGCGGTTTGGTATAGTTGTATGGTACAGGAGGTATGAGGTGTGCTGCAGGAGGTGGATGGTACGGGGAGGTATGAGGTACGGTACAGGAGGTGTATGGTACGGGAGGTACGAGGTATGCTGCAGGTGTATGGTGCAGGAGGCGTATGGTAAGGGACGTACACGTTTTGGTTCAGGAGGTGTAGTGCATAAAGGGGACTAAGTGGTCGTGCGTATCCACCCATGAAAGTGAGCATGAGGCAGAGATAAGAGTAGCCAGGAGGAGGGGCAAGCAGCGAGGGGGGAGCAGCGGAGGAAGTAAGACCACGAGAGGGAGGCTCATGAAAAGAAGCACACAAAGAATTCACATACACACAGAATCCAGATGCTGCGCCCAACAAAGTTGCATGTGACTCGATTTGTGGTGCCGCTGTGAGTCAGTGTGATTTCACTGTGATTGGTAATACAATGGCAGAGGGGCAGCTGCGAGAGGGATTCAGGGTGGGTTGCGCACCAGGCGAGAAAACTGGTTGTTCTCATAGTTGTAAAGGCGAAGGGGCTGAGGTGGCAGCGGGGCTGCTCTGGGGTAGCGCACCATGCCCCTGCCAGCTCTCAGCAAGGTGGGCATCCAGCCTGCCCCCCCCCCCCCCCGGCAAGAAATCAAGATAAGGACTCTGTCATGACAGCTAATGCAGGAGCCAATTGTGAACGGTTTCTAGCTGCCTGTAAGCCCTCAACGCCCCTAGCGACTCCCGCCCACAGTGGGGGGGAGGGGGGGG
>KV908603.1:132500-142500 GCA_002005505.1 Botryococcus braunii | reverse complement strand
CAAGAGTACAATGAAGGCTTGGAAGGGAAACCTTCACTCCGCAGTTTATTCATCCAACATGGTTGGAAATGGATTGCGGAACTTCCTGCTGCCCAAAAGCCGAAGAATCAACAAGTACACAAGTTGAGAAGAATGGTCACAAGACTGTGGTTGTATCGAGACGAAATTTTGCATAAAGCCCATTTGGAGGTCTTGGACTTTCAAAAAGCAGAGGTGCAGGCTTTCGAACAATTCAAAGCTGAGGCTGAGGAGCATGGAGGGTGGACAGACTATAGAGATGCCACCATGATCATGCAAAAGACAAAGCAGAGAAGGGTTGAGGCTCAACAAAACCTTGCAGCCAAAATCAATGCCTTGAATGACGAGGCTTTAAAGGCATACCTAAAGTTAGAGTGAGGGAACACATGTTACGCCCTATATGTTGCCTTACTACAAGGTATGCCGGGAGGGTTTGTTTTTATGGGCAGCTCAAAGTGGTTTATAGCAAGTCGGCATGGGTAGCAGTCCCAGCATCTCGTATTATGTCTTATAGAAAAATTGTATAGTCAAGTCTAACCTCGCAAGAGGGACCTGAGTTGCAGTATGTGTAATGTACGCATCAAGACTACTCTCTCTCTCTCTTTCTCTCTCTCTCTCTCTCTCTCTCTCTCTCTCTCTCTCTCTCTCTCTCTCTCTCTCTCTCTCTCTCTCTCTCTCTCTCTCTCTCTATCTCTCTCTCTCTCTCTCTCTCTCTCTCTCTCTCTCTCTCTCTCTCTCTCTCTCTCTCTCTCTCTCCTCTCTCTCTCTCTCTCTCTCTCTCTCTCTCTCTCTCTCTCTCTCTCTCTCTCTCTCTCTCTCTCTCTCCCCCCCCCCCCCTCTCTCTCTCTCTCTCTCTATCTCCCTATCTCCACATGCCCTATACCATGATTTCTTAGACTTAATATAATATGTGCAGCATGTCAAAGTACTACAAAAGCAAATAAGCATGGGGGGAAGTTTGTAGACACAATTGCAATTAGAAAGGTATGGCCAAGTGCTTCCACTAGTGGAGCATGCATCCCAAGCCAATTGGCCCACATCCCACATCCAAACCAACCACTCCTACCCTATACCATGACTCCTTAGACTTAATATAATATGTAAAGCATGTCAAAGAAATACAAAAGCAAATGAGCATGGGGGAAGTATGTAGACACAATTAGAAAGGTATAGCCAAGTGCTTCCACTAGTGGGGCATGCATCCCAAGCCAATTAGCCCACATCCCACATCCAAACCAACCACTCCTACCCTATACCATGATGTATTAGACTTAATATAATATGTAAAGCATGTCAAAGAAATACAAAAGCAAAATGAGCATGGGGGAAGTATGTAGACACAATTGGAAAGGTATGGCCAAGTGCTTCCACTAGTGGAGCATGCATCCCAAGCCAATTGGCCCACATCCCACATCCAAACCAACCACTCCTACCCTCTACCATGATTCTTAGACTTAATATAATATGTGCAGCATGTCAAAGTAGTACAAAAGCAAATGAGCATGGGGGAAGTATGTAGACACAATTAGAAAGGTTTGGCCAAGTGCTTCCACTAGTGGAGCATGCATCCCAAGCCAATTGGCCCACATCCCACATCCAAACCAACCACTCCTACCCTCTACCATGATTCCTTAGACTTAATATAATATGTGCAGCATGTCAAAGTAGTACAAAAGCTAATGAGCATGGGGGGAAGTATGTAGACACAATTAGAAAGGTATGGCCAAGTGCTTCCACTAGTGGAGCATGCATCCCAAGCCAATTGGCCCACATCCCACATCCAAACCAACCACTCCTACCCTATACCATGATGTAGTAGACTTAATATAATATGTGCAGCATGTCAAAGTAGTACAAAAGCAAATGAGCATGGGGGGAAGTTTGTAGACACAATTAGAAAGGTATGGCCAAGTGCTTCCACTAGTGGAGCATGCATCCCAAGCCAATTGTCCCACATCCCACATCCAAACCAACCACTCCTACCCTCTACCATGATTCTTAGACTTAATATAATATGTGAAGCATGTCAAAGAAATAAAAAGCAAATGAGCATGGGGGAAGTATGTAACACAATTAGAAAGGTATGGCCAAGTGCTTCCACTAGTGGAGCATGCATCCCAAGCCAATTGGCCCACATCCCACATCCAAACAACCACTCCTACCCTCTACCATGCTTCCTTAGACTTAATATAATATGTAAAGAATGTTAAAGAAATACAAAAGCAAATGAGCATGGGGGGAAGTATGTAGACACAATTAGAAAGGTATGGCCAAGTCCTTCCACTAGTGGAGCATGCATCCCAAGCCAATTGGCCCACATCCCACATCCAAACCAACCACTCCTACCCTCTACCATAATTCCTTAGACTTAATGTAATATGTGCAGCATGTCAAAGTAGTACAAAAGCTAATGAGCATGGGGGGAAGTATGTAGACACAATTAGAAAGGTATGGCCAAGTGCTTCCACTAGTGGAGCATGCATCCCAAGCCAATTGGCCCACATCCCACATCCAAACCAACCACTCCTACCCTATACCATGATGTATTAGACTTAATATAATATGTAAAGCATGTCAAAGAAATACAAAAGCAAAATGAGCATGGGGGGAAGTATGTAGACACAATTGGAAAGGTATGGCCAAGTGCTTCCACTAGTGGAGCATGCATCCCAAGCCAATTGGCCCACATCCCACATCCAAACCAACCACTCCTACCCTCTACCATGATTTCTTAGACTTAATATAATATTTGCAGCATGTCAAAGTAGTACAGAAGCAAATGAGCATGGGGGGAAGTTTGTAGACACAATTAGAAAGGTATGGCCAAGTGCTTCCACTAGTGGAGCATGCATCCCAAGCCAATTGGCCCACATCCCAGATCCAAACCAACCACTCCTACCCTATACCATGATTCCTTAGACTTAATATAATATGTAAAGCATGTCAAAGAAATACAAAATCAAATGAGCATGGGGGGAAGTATGTAGACACAATTAGAAAGGTATGGCCAAGTGCTTCCACTAGTGGAGCATGCATCCCAAGCCAATTGGCCCACATCCCACATCCAAAACAAGCACTCCTACCCTATACCATGATTACTTAGACTTAATATACTATGTAAAGCATGTCAAAGTAGTACAAAAGCTAATGAGCATGGGGGCAAGTATGTAGACACAATTAGAAAGGTATGGCCAAGTGCTTCCACTAGTGGAGCATGCATCCCAAGCCAATTGTCCCACATCCCACATCCAAACCAACCACTCCTACCCTCTACCATGATTTATTAGACTTAATATAATATGTAAAGCATGTCAAAGAAATACAAAAGCAAAATGAGCATGGGGGGAAGTATGTAGACACAATTGGAAAGGTATGGCCAAGTGCTTCCACTAGTGGAGCATGCATCCCAAGCCAATTGGCCCACATCCCACATCCAAACCAACCACTCCTACCCTCTACCATGCTTCCTTAGACTTAATATAATATGTAAAGAATGTTAAAGAAATACAAAAGCAAATGAGCATGGGGGGAAGTATGTAGACACAATTAGAAAGGTATGGCCAAGTCCTTCCACTAGTGGAGCATGCATCCCAAGCCAATTGGCCCACATCCCACATCCAAACCAACCACTCCTACCCTCTACCATGCTTCCTTAGACTTAATATAATATGTAAAGAATGTTAAAGAAATACAAAAGCAAATGAGAATGGGGGGAAGTATGTAGACACAATTAGAAAGGTATGGCCAAGTCCTTCCACTAGTGGAGCATGCATCCCAAGCCAATTGGCCCACATCCCACATCCAAACCAACCACTCCTACCCTCTACCATAATTCCTTAGACTTAATATAATATGTGCAGCATGTCAAAGTAGTACAAAAGCTAATGAGCATGGGGGGAAGTATGTAAACACAATTAGAAAGGATGGCCAAGTGCTTCCACTAGTGGAGCATGCATCCCAAGCCAATTGGCCCACATCCCACATCCAAACCAACCACTCCTACCCTATACCATGATGTATTAGACTTAATATAATATGTAAAGCATGTCAAAGAAATACAAAAGCAAATGAGCATGGGGGGAAGTATGTAGACACAATTGGAACGGTATGGCCAAGTGCTTCCACTAGTGGAGCATGCATCCCAAGCCAATTGGCCCACATCCCACATCCAAACCAACCACTCCTACCCTCTACCATGATTTCTTAGACTTAATATAATATGTGCAGCATGTCAAAGTAGTACAAAAGCAAATGAGCATGGGGGGAAGTTTGTAGACACAATTAGAAAGGTTTGGCCAAGTGCTTCCACTAGTGGAGCATGCATCCCAAGCCAATTGGCCCACATCCCACATCCAAACCAACCACTCCTACCCTCTACCATGATTCCTTAGACTTAATATAATATGTAAAGAATGTTAAAGAAATACAAAAGCAAATGAGCATGGGGGGAAGTATGTAGACACAATTAGAAAGGTATGGCCAAGTGCTTCCACTAGTGGAGCATGCATCCCAAGCCAATTGTCCCACATCCCACATCCAAACCAACCACTCCTACCCTCTACCATGATTTCTTAGACTTAATATAATATGTGCAGCATGTCAAAGTAGTACAAAAGCAAATGAGCATGGGGGGAAGTTTGTAGACACAATTAGAAAGGTATGGCCAAGTGCTTCCACTAGTGGAGCATGCATCCCAAGCCAATTGTCCCACATCCCACATCCAAACCAACCACTCCTACCCTCTACCATGATTTCTTAGACTTAATATAATATGTGAAGCATGTCAAAGTAGTACAAAAGCAAATGAGCATGGGGGGAAGTTTGTAGACACACTTAGAAAGGTATGGCCAAGTGCTTCCACTAGTGGAGCATGCATCCCAAGCCAATTGGCCCACATCCCAGATCCAAACCAACCAGTCCTACCCTATACCATGATTCCTTAGACTGAATATAATATGTAAAGCATGTCAAAGAAATACAAAAGCAAATGAGCATGGGGGGAAGTATGTAGACACAATTAGAAAGGTATGGCCAAGTGCTTCCACTAGTGGAGCATGCATCCCAAGCCAATTGATATGACCACTCCTACCCTCCTCCACTCCAACCACTCCTACCCTTTACTATGATATGATAAACATAGTTTAATATGTATAGCATCTTTAAAGAAGTACAAAAGCAAACGTGCATGGGGGGATGCATGTAGACACAATTAGAAAGAAGTTGCCAAGTGTCTGTGTGTGTGTATGGTTATTTGTGTGTGTGTGTGTGTGTGTGTGTGTGTGTGTGTGTGTGTGTGTGTGTGTGTGTGTGTGTGTGTGTGTGTGTGTGTGTGTGTGTGTGTGTGTGTGTGTTGCTCCCCATAACCCCCCAAGCCAATATAAAATTTTCCACTATTGTATTGGAGAACATGCTGTTAGCACAGTACAGATGTATGGATGGCTCTTCCTTCTTCCGCCGAACCGTCCCCGCATCGGCGATCGGGAAGCCCGGGAGAGCGCGCCAATCCCGCGCCCCCTTCCATCCATGTATGCTGTGAGGGCTTTGTGCTGTAAGGAAGAATATGGCGTCGCAGGGGAGGCAAACGCCAAGGCTGGCGAGGGAGAGGAGGCCGAAGGAGGCCTCGGGTGGAGAGGAGGGAGCCCCCAGTGGGGACCGAGGGGGTAGATACGGCTGATACGGGGGGCTGGAGTGGTTACGGAGCTTTCGGGGGGGTCCCAGAGGTGGCCCTCACCCCCTCCCACCCCCTCCCGGCCTGCCACGTCTGCCCGGGGGGGTGGGAGGGGGGTCCCGGGGGGGTCCGAGGGGGTCGCGGCCCGATCCCTAGCCCGAACCCTATATCCCTGGGCGGTATCCCTGGGCCGAGGGATACCGCTCCGGAGGAACGACATCGAGCCGAGGGTACCCGCGGCCGATACCTCCGAGTGGGCTCCAACCGATCGCCCACAGGCTGTGGGCGACAGGTCGTAGGCTCCAGTGCCTGGGTGCAGGCCTGCCAGTATGGATCAACGGGCCAATTGCAAGACAACAACTCACTTTGTTCATGCAGAAGAAGACTTAACCTCTGGCTGGGTTGAGTTTGTTCCTTTGTCTACTTCTCTTGCAGGAAGATATCCGAGCTCTTGTTTGCCCCGTTAAGTGCATTTTGCTCCCCAACTCTTTATGTACAGAGGGAGCTGTGACATCTCATCAGCTTCAAGTGGCTGGACACATGCAAAGCAGGCAGGTAGGTAGGCAAATCAAACAAACAACTAGACCCAAACAAACAAACAAAGACACAGAGCCGGCCTGTGATGCGAGAAACGAATGAATCTAGATCTGTGTCCTGCATGAGGCAGATTGAGTTGAGGCAGACGAGGCATATGTACCTCATGGATCAGGACTCTTGGGCCAGGAGTGGCGACTCGCCAGGGTCTAGCTGGGGGGCATGCACCACTCACGAGGGGCGTTGCACATGTGTATTGTAATATAGGCACAGGCCACCTACGTGAAACGGACAGGGATGCTCAGGTATTCAAAACACATGTAAACATGCATATGTGAAAATAGAAGCTTGTCTGTATTGACGATGTCAACCGTAGGGTAAAGGGTGACACTTCTATACTAGTATAAAAGTAAAAGTACTTTTACTCTTGTGGAAAATCCAAAACCTCGTGACTGGATGGCCTTGTCCTTACATGAGTTACCACAACTGGTAGCACGGCTACTTGGAAAAACTCGTCGAAAGCTTCTAGAGCTTGCTTTCTCTCAAGTCCCAAGCCAATTTGTAGTAGGACGGCTTGGCGGGACGTTCTTTCAAATGTGATAACTAACTGGTTGAGTATGCACACACGTGTGCATGTGTGCACGTGCACGTGCATGCACACTGTAAAAACCAGGAAGCAGAGACTCAGTGCCCCTGGCCCAGGGACCTTGGGCCACTGGCACTGGCGCTTAAGTGGCCCAGTGCACATTAGTCCACTAATGAGGGGAGACTGGGGTGGCGGATCGCTCCGCGTGACTCAAATGTGTGGAGCGATTGCACTGTAGACCCCAGTGTGGACTCAACACTAGGGAAAAGGAAGATGGGGACCGAGGTCCCAAAGATTCCACCCCAACACTCCCGGCAATTTTGACACATTGGATGTAAGCTATAGCCTATAGCCTGTAACCCTTACCCCCCCCCCCCCCAGGGTTGATAACCGTACACAAATCTTAAGGAGAATACCGGTAGTAGATGATCCCCAAACACCTACACAATAAACACATAACCCCATATGGATGACTTGCATTATTACCGCAAAACCAATTTGTACATGGCATGCATGATTACCACGAACATAGTGAGCAGCTTGCGCGGTCAAGTGCAGCCTGCAATTCGAGTCGAACAGGGGAGTTAATGACACGGAGTGCCTCCGAGTCTCCGAGTGACCTGGCGCTTGATACAGCAAACGGTATTAGGCTCGTCAACGACAAAGTGTGGTCCTCAAGAAACTTCTGTGGTGGTCTCCATAGCAAGCTCTCTGTCAATTTATAGGTTTGTAATTAAGGGAGAAGGACCAGCCTTTTTGGTAGCTGGAGACAGTCGCTGCAAGGACTTAACTACCACCCACAGGCATTGCTGTGTGCAGGGTCCCTACGACCCCTGATGCTGTTTGAAGCTCTTCCATAGTTATCAGATATTATTTCCCTGTATATTACTTCCACAGCGTAGGGCAGGAGGGAATAATGGATGGCAAAGGGTCCTTACCTCCTCCCAACAAACGTAAGATAGTGTGTTCTTTACAGATACAGCTCTAAGTTAATGAACGCGAACAGATTGTCAACGGCTTCTGGAAATATAAATATTATCTGGGATGCGCAGCGTCTTTTCATGAGGTCATGGGAAAACTCAGGGAGCTTCTCGTCAAGCTTGATCAGGATAGGTAAGATGTCTAAGAATCAAGCTGCAGCTGATAATTGAATTTGTAGTAACTTGGTGCCGGCTACTCTGCTATTGAACTTGGTCAGAGGGTGTGCTAGCTCTGAGGTGCCGTCCAGATCCCGCCTTAGGCAGGTACATCAGGCAGCCCTAGAAAGAGTTTGTGACAATGTACATACAAAATGTGAATTTGGAGGAGTGCGGTGCAGCTGGGAGTTTGAGGCTCCACGGTGCACGTACCGTTGAAGGTTTCTGAGGATCTCCCGTGGGAAGCACACCGGCCATGGGCGACGATAGAGGTGCTCTGGATGGTGAACATTTGCCACTCCGTTTGAGAAGAGAACTGCTGGATGTTGTGCCTTTGCCTATCCCTCGGGACACAGTGCCAGTGGTCCAAATAGAATATGAAGATCAAGCAAGAGAAGTTTTCAGCTACCTACGAGCTTTCATAGCTCTTGGAGAAAAGAGTGAACGTGCATTGAAGATAACTGAAGAGGTATGCTTAATACTCGCTGGCAAATACTTTTTTCATAGCTTTCCTGGACACTCCTCTTGACATGGGTCACTTGGCCCTCAGGAGGAATGTGATCTGCAGGTGAACTGTATATCAATACCAGACTTGCAATCCCCTGTTCGACTAGGCATCATGGTTAAGGTGTTCCTTGCGTTAAGATATCTCACAATGAGTATTACGAAATTGATGGCAAGACTGGCATGTTATTTTATGGCAGGCTATCTATGTCAATTCCTCAGATTACACTGCCTGGGAGCTGCGTTGGCAATGTCTTACAGCTTTGGATAAGGAGGAGCTTTACGACCAGGAGATAAAATTTCTAGAGGATATTGCCAAGAGAAGTCAGAAAAATTACCAGTTGTGGAACCACCGAACGAAAGTAGCATTGAAGAGGGGTGCTGAGCACGCTGAAGCGGTATGCTATGCTTTCAGACTCTGCGGTCTTTGCTACCATAATGCACACAGAACTGTGGCTGCCTTCCTTATTGTCCATTGTTTGTGCTGTAGACTTTCTGTGATATGTAGCAGACTTTCTGTGATGTGTAGAAGGTATGGGTCGCGAGTTCTGATCTGTTGGTCTTGATAAGTTTCATATTATGAATCCTGGCTGTGTGCCTGTTCCGCCTACATCTTGCTTTTTGAATAACAGGATTTGTGCGGTGAGGCATGAGCAAACTACACTTCATTAGCAAGCACCTTCAGAGTTAGGATCGTTTTCCTTCCTCTTACCCTTAACCTCTATTGTTCGTTTTGGTGTCTACTGAGAAGTTGGGAGTCTTCGTCCTTGGTTTTGCTGAGGTTATGCTTCGCTTGCTTTCTCAGGAGCTGGAGTTTACTGCTGCTGCCCTAGAGCTCGATGCAAAGAATTATCATGCATGGGCACACAGGCAAGAGGTGTTACAACAATTTGATGTTTGGGACAAGGAGCTTGACTACGTCGACAAATTGATACAAGAAGATGTGCGCAACAATAGTGCGTGGAATCAGAGGTTTTATATTCTGTCCAAAGGTCCCCAGCAGTGCGTTTCCCACTCCTGGATATTTCCTTCTTCAGGAAAGCGGGAAGATTTGAAAGCAGAAAAGTGGGGCCGCAAGGAAGAAGCTGCATCAAAAGTGATTGCTGTTCTTTCAGAAAGTGTAGTGAAGGGTGGGGGCTGGCGATGTTGATCATGCGGTTCTCAATCGTTTGCTGAACTGTAGCTTTAGTACTCCTTCGATTTCCTATGGGCAAAATAAGTGGACTGAATGGGGTTTTGGACCTTCTCTGAAAAATTTCCTTCTTACCCAGTGCAAAACTGATTAATCTCAGTGTTTGATGACTGCAGAGTTCCCTTAACGGCAATGCTGCAGAGAGAAATGGAATATGTCATGCCCATTATCCTCAAGGTTCCTCATAACGAGAGCAGCTGGAACTATCTGCGGGGAGTCTTGTCGCTCTCTGAGGATGAGGATGCTTTGGCGAATAGTCCTGCAGTAGCAGGTCTATGTCGTGAGGTTTGAACTACCCTGACCTTTGATTATGCTATTACACAGTATTCGTTTTGCGTTGTGTTGCTCTCCCTGCGCCTGTC
>KV908603.1:110000-127500 GCA_002005505.1 Botryococcus braunii | reverse complement strand
GCTTTAAGTATAGGCAATGTGTCGAGCGCAGCTATCCCTGGTCGCACTCGTATGACCGGTAGAAAGGACCGAGTCTTCTATGCTTTTTGTTTTCCTTATGTGCTTTTTGTTCCTTCTTGAGATTTTTTCTTGGCCTTCTCCTGAGATTCACCTTCTCATCAGTGGCTCAGAAAGTTCGACGTCTTATTCCAGGCCTTACACATGCCATGTCCACATCCCAAATGCGAGTTTTTCCAGTCTTGTGGTGCAACCTGTCCCACCATGTGTCATTTCTAATAAGCAGCAGATTCGAGACCACATTGCTCTGTAAAGCTCCACTGAAGAGAACAGGTGATGCCACAGTTTGGAAGTTCCTCATTCCGATGGCAATATCATACTGATAGCTGTTGTGCCTGTCCAGCTGGCGTTTGGTATGTCATTTTTCTTTGCCCTGGGCGCCACTGGTGGACTCATGTCGCTCCTCATGCAGGGACAGCCAATCTTTGAAAGGTTGAAGTCCGCTTTCTTCATCAATGTTTCTTGTGGGCTGTCCTTAACTTTGAGTTCTTGAGCTTTTCTACTCCTTAATGAAGTCTCTCTCTCTCTCTCTCTCTCTCTCTCTCTCTCTCTCTCTCTCTCTCTCTCTCTCTCTCTCTCTCTCTCTCTCTCTCTCTCTCTCTCTCTCTCTCTCTCTCTCTCTCTCTCTCTCTCTCTCTCGCCCCCCCCCCCTCCCTCCCTCTCCCCTACCCCGGGGTTCCCCCCCTGGTGTGTGCATGTAAGTGGGGGTGTGGGTGTTGGGGGGGGGGGGGGGGGGGAGGTGCATGTGTGCACATCAATGCGTGCCTGCGCTACATCTGTGTGTGAAATAAATGTGTGTGTGTGTGTGTGTCTGTGTGTGTGTGTGTGTGTGTGTGTGTATGTGTGTGTCCGCCTGGCTGTGTATGCATGCACGCACGTCTGCCTTACCCCACCTGCCGGATGTCACCTGACTTGTCAGACTTGCCTTTCTCCCCCTGTTCCGTGTTCTTGAGATGAAGTCTTCTAGCCTGTTTTATTTTCGGTTCTCCGATTTCACCCACGCCCCCCTTCCCCCATTCCCTTAGGTGTACAACAGTGCAGAAATGGGACTTGAAGAGGTTGCCTTTCCTGCAGCCCCCATGCTACAACTGGTTTGGTGGGGCTTTCTCTCCTTCTGGTGCAAGGGCTGCTACCCACACTCTTCGGCAGTCTCCCCTCCCTCAGGAGTGTGGTAAGGCGCCTCAGGATACTTGTGTCGAGAGTGTTGCATGAGTCTGTGTATTGGAGCCCAGGTCGGCCTGTAACAGATTTGTAGGTCTACAATTTTCTCTCCCCATGCCTGCACTTGTAAACATCTGCTTTCTTATGTATGCAGTTCTCTTTCATGGCACATATTTGCAGCAGGATGTGTGTTACACTATCAATTCTGAGAAGTGGAGTGTAGATTGTTGGAGAAAAGCTGATCGCATTTAGAATCCCCCCCCCCCCCGGCGCTAAAGCTCCCCCCGCATTGGGGTTTGGGGGGGCGGAGGGGTAGTACATGATCATGTGGCTATTACTTATAAGCAATTACAAGCACGTGTCTTTACGACGACGGGAATACCGCTAGGCATGTGGCGCGTGGTAGGCACGTGGTTGAAAATGTCTGTAGAGGCCTACAATTTTTTTTTACCTGTGGCGTCCTTTTTTGTGGACATCATGGGATGATTGCTTAATCTTTGTACACTGCTGAAACTGGAACGGACTCCTGCCATCACACACACACACACACACACACACACACACACACACACACACACACACACACACACACACACACACACACACACACACATACGCGCACGCGCACGCACGCACCCACGCATGCGCACACACACACACACACACACACACACACACACACACACACACACACACACACACACACACACACACACGCGCGCGCGCGCGCGCGCGCACGCACGCACCCACGCATGCACACACACACACACACATGTGCGCATGCTTGCAGGTGCGTGCGTGTGCGTTCACATACAAGCATGCTTGTACACACGCCCGCGCGCGCGCGCGCGCGCACACACACACACACACACACACACACACACACACACACACACACACACACACACACACACACACACACACACCCGCACGCACGCACGCACAGACAGGCGCGGGCACGCGCATGCGCGGGCGCTCTTCAACTTCATTGGTACTAACCATCTTTCTCCTGATCCATCCCTCCTTCGCTCCTTGTGCGTGTATGTGAGCGCCAATGCTCACATGGGGACATGTGCGTGTGTGTGTGTGGGGGGGGGGGGAGGTGAGCGTGTGCATGCATGCGCGCGCTAGCGTGCATGTGCGTTTGCATGTACGTAGTGTGTGTGTGTGTGTGTGTGTGTGTGTGTGTGTGTCTGGGTGTGTGTGTGTGTGTGTGTGTGCGCGCGCGCGCGCGCGCGCGAAAAGCCGTCCCCCTCCCTAGTATCCCCCACTCACTGCCCCATCGCCCCCCCCCCCACCCCGCGCATTTCCTCTCCCCTTGTCTGTCGCTACCCCTTGCCCGATTATCAAAGTTATATAAGACAGGGTGTCTGACAGGGTTGTGGGGGGGGGGGGGGTCCGACATTTCATCAGCATGCGTACTTAGGAAGCGTGATCATGGCTCTTTTCCTCGTCCATGCCTTCCTGGGTCTCAAGCTGGGACTCTCCATTTAGACCCCTTC
Organism: Botryococcus braunii; assembly: GCA_002005505.1. Lineage (NCBI taxonomy): Eukaryota > Viridiplantae > Chlorophyta > Trebouxiophyceae > Botryococcus > Botryococcus braunii. The sequence goes on along the minus strand of KV908603.1, from coordinate 124,780 downwards.
TGCATTGACAGATGGAGTTTTCCTACTTCAACAGAGACATCCGGCTCATTTGGAGCCACAGGGTCGCACCATTATTTCGCATTTGACGTTGCGCGCACCTGATGTTTGACTGAGGTCTTTCAGCAAACAAGAAGGACGCACACTTTATTGATTGCTATGGTGGAAGATCCTGGTTGGTGGAATTTGAACGGTAACATCCACCGGAAAGCATGTTGAGTTCTGCACTGGTGTTGGCGGCAAAAGCGTGGCCATCCGAATATTTTGAAGGCATGGTTTGGACCTCTGATGTGTAGTTCCTACGTGGCTGCACGTGTACAGGCGATGCCCCTTCGCATGCCCCAGATCCATGTGGCATGCGTAACACATGCATTTGTTATGGATGTTTCCTCTGGTCTGCTGAGCCTTGTCCACAGAGGATTTCCATTGAATGCTGCAAGCAGTAGATAGACGAGGTACGCTGGTGTTGCTTGTACTGATGGTTTCACATTGCAAAGAATTCAGACAATAGTGCTCTGTGCTATGTGCATACAGGGGCGGAGGGGTTTCCTGGTTGCAAAGATCTTTACAATCTAAGAGTGCTTTCTCATTAAGTCTTTGTGGCACCTGTGCTGTTTAGGAAAGACTCTATTGCTCACGCAAACTGGGGAAATGAGCTACCTTAAGTGGTAAGTACAGTGACCTTTGTGTTTCGCATCAAAATTGATTGAACAATCGGGGAAACAAGTCAGATGTACTATTTGTTTGGAAATACGAAGAATGGGAAGGTTGCATTGATTAATTACTGGACAGTATTTCTCTGCTTCTTGTCTTCAGATTGCACGAGCAGCTGCTGGGTCCGCAGCAGATGGAAAACCTATTCTGTTCGTGAAACGCACTGCAAATGGAAATAGCATTGGACAGTACCACGGACTTTTCCAACCAGGGACAAGTCCACTTGGACCTTATAATTATCCACAGATTGCATACTTTTTTGAATGGTGCATCTGCTGCTGGGGTGCTACAGCTCTAGAGATCTCCTATTGCATGGTCTGTCTTACAGGGTATCAACAATATCCAATATATGATATCGATACGAGAGCAAGCTAGCCAGGCTCATGGGACCTCTCTAGCTGGACAGGTAAGAGCATGCATGGTCTCCATACTGATATGGTGTAGTTTATAAAGCATATGTGTACACGATACCAACATGCTTAAGCACTCCGTTGCTATGCACTATATAGCCATATATTGACAGCTGTAGGTCCCGGCTCAAGTTTCTGTCCCCTTTCAGCGATAAATTTATCTGACGGATTTGTCTGATGCCCAAAGCAGTTGCCTTCACCTCAGGTAAACACAATCGACACAGTTCGTCAACATGTGACTAATCAACACTGCACAATTGATCGACACACCCAGGGGCGCGCGCAGTTACACACACACACACACACACACACACACACACACACACACACACACACACACACACACACACACACACACACACACACACACACACACACACGCGTGCGCGCCAGCGGAAACGTGTGAGTTACGGAATGAATCCTAGCAGCGGAAGGGCAGGAGCAGTACAGGTTGCAGCGCACTGCTGGGCGCTACAGTACATCGAAAATATAATGGCCTCTGCATGACACAGATGAAAGGGACTGCCGCAAAGCTCCCGAAGGCGAAACCTGTTTGAAGCTGGGGGAGGCACGAGCCCTCTTTGGGAGGGCATGGTGGGACAGTCAGAGGGGATGGCTTTGCAAGAAAACAATCCCTGGGCGGCCGTGGGGACGAGCATGGACGGTGTGAAGTTTGAGGACCAGCGTGTACGTTTAAGAACTTGGTAAGGACAAGGTTTGGCTGCCAGCTCGCAGCATGGTGTTCACCTTGCCATCTGAAACATTCTGTTTCAGCAATGGGGCTGGGTTGCAAGGCGGGCTAACATGGATGCACACGTGAGGGGAGGGGAGGGTAGAGACCCTGAGAAGAGCTTCTGGGGCAGTGCCCCGGTTTCAGGGGCTCTCAAGACAATTAATTGTAAATTTATAATCAGGACTGCAGCCTATCCTAACCGCACACCATGAATCCGTCATGCGGGTACGCGGAATCTAGGGGCCAGATACTAAAGGTGATAGTGGAAAAACTTCAGATATGTTGATGTAATATAAAGAGGGAAGCCTATCCTAACCGCACCCCATAAATCCGGCCTGCGGGTGTATGGAATCTAGGGTCGAGGAACAAAAGGTGAGTGTGAAAAAATATATAACGAAAGAAAGAGAGAAAGTAGGAGAGGGAGAGAGTGAGAAAGAGCGGGGGAGTGAGGGAGGGAATGAGGGAGGGAGGGAGGGGGAGGCAGGGGAAGAGGGAGAGGAAGAGGGGAGGGAGGGGGAGAGAGAGAGAGAGAGAGAGAGAGAGAGAGAGAGAGAGAGAGAGAGAGAGAGAGAGAGAGAGAGAGAGAGAGAGAGAGGAAGAGAAGCGGGGAAGAGAAAGGAGAATGGGAGAGGGAGGGGGGAAGAGGGAGAGAGAGCGGGAGAGAGGGGGTGAGACAGGGAGAGGGGGGTGAAAGGAGGAAGGAAAGAGAGGGAGTGCGGAAGGGGGGGGAGAGAGAAAAGGGAGAGGAGACGGGGGTGGAGAGGAAGGGGGGGGAAGAAAGGGAAAGAGGGAAGAGAGATAGAGAGGTGGGGAAGATAGCTGGGGGGAGGTATAGAGGGAGGGAGGGAGGTGGGGGGGAAGAAAGGGAGGGAGGGGGAGAAAAGAGGGGGGGGGAGAGAGAGAGGAGAGAGAGAGAGAGAGAGAGAGAGAGAGAGAGAGAGAGAGAGAGAGAGAGGAGAGAGAGAGAGAGAGAGAGAGAGAGAGAGAGAGAGAGAGAGAGAGAGAGAGAGAGAGAGAGAGAGAGGGAGGGGGGGGGGAGAGGGGGGAATAGCGGGGGATTTTGTAAATTTATATCCAAAACCGACAACTCTCAGGATATATGATAGGATAAAACATTTTGGGCGGATGGTCTGGATAAATAACAATAAGTACAGTGCATTGTAGCATTTGGCGTCTTTATTCTTTTGAGCTTTTACCGACGAGCTCAAAAGAATAAAAAGGCAAAATGACAATTAGTTTTGGCCGGAGCCAGAAGTAATAAGACGTTAAATCAACCAGCCAACGAAAGTTTTCCGCCTTGCAAGCCGTACATGCCATACCGGCCCATACCAGCCGGCGGTTGGAGTCAAAAATAGACGGGGAGCGGAAGCATTTTGGCAATATGTTGGCAGTATGTACCGGCAGTTAATGGCATGGGCAGCATTGGATATTGTTGGCGGCGTTGAAGCCGCCTGAGGCAGCCAACAGCCCACCGCCCGTCCTGTGGGCTGAAACGCCGCCCAGCTCCCGATTGGGTCCCATCGTCGGGACTAGGGTAACGTGTGATAATGAGGTAATGCTTGCTGGCTTGTCGGCGCCCTGCCCTTGTGGGGGGTCATACATCGTTCAAGTTGTTCTTTCCTGCGAAGTTCGAGACATTAGGTCACAAGTTGGGAGAACACACTGTTGACCGCCGGGCTAGCGCCTGAGCGGTCTTCCACTGCTCTTCCCTCGAAAGCCTAGCGTCTGCTGGGCTTGGGAGGGGTTATGTGTCCCAAACAGGCGCCGTTTATGATGTCTCACCTTCCACTTTGAATTCTTGCACACCGTCAATAAGTCTTTGGCACTTTATGGGGGGTGGATTCTGCGCGGACGGGGCGAGTTCTAGTCCTACCCGTTCGTCCTCGAGCATTGTTTCAGATCCACAAGACAATTTGAAAGTGAAATTGGACGTTTTTGTGAATGGGGAGTTCAGTCAGGTGTGTGACTTTCCCGAGTGTTAGGCGCTGCATTTGTCAGTTGGCGGTCAAACGTGAGTCAGGCCCGCCATTGTCATAGCTTCCGGGATTCTCGGCTTTTCCGGCAGTTACATCTAAGTTTGCAATGCAGGACCAAAATGGAAAATGGCGATGCTCCAAGGGTTCTCGAATGCTATTAAGCGTGCCGCGCAGCACACGATACACTGAGTTGATGTGCCGTTTTTCCCAAAAGACTGGGCAAGTTGTTGCAGCCGAGTTTCAAAAGCCAGGCGATGAACTGTATCCCGACGAGCTGATTCCCATTCGCGATGATTCAGATGTGGAGGTGGGCCTGGTGTGAAAAGTTGGTTGTTGGCCTGCGCTGTTTGCGTCGCAAGGTTGGTCTGGAAGGGTGAGTGACTGATGTTAATGCTTGCTTGCTTTCCTGTACAGGAGATGTTTGAGGAATATTTCTGCAGCATGGAAAAGGCATTGCAGACTGGTGGAAGGGAGATTCAGCGTCTGCGTGTGTTCTTGGGTCCTCCAAGTGTTTACCTCAATGAGGAGGAGCAGGCAGATTGCAACCGCTTCCTGGAGGATATTGAGGCAAACCAACAGAGGTGATATTTCTAGTTATATGTCCTGGCAGTGGGCATGCCCCCGTGTTTTCGAGGTCTAGTGGTTGTTCTGGGTCATTGTAACTGTCTCGATTCATGCCTTTGGTGATGTTTTACTTCTTATCGCTGTGGGTGAGGCAGGGACGCCAGTCTGAGGAACAACAGCCTGGGAAGTAAGAAAAGTAATGATAGCTGTCTCTGGGTTGAACGAGGCCGGCCTGGTGGAGGATTCATGAACTTATCAAGGTTTGTTGTCCATCCTTAGTGTTTTTAGCTTCTACCGTTGTTATATGTACATACATGTTCTGATCGGGGTTTAATTTTGCTCTGCAGTGCGGATCACAGGTTAGCCTTTACATACACAGATGTAGATTTTGAGATTGTACCTGGCTCCAATGATCGGAGTTCAAAATTTGATAACAAGGCATTAATTTTCAAGACACAGGATTCTTCTCAGAAAGAAGGTAAGGCCTCACATGTTGCTTGTGTGCTGGGTCATGTAACTCGGGCATGAAAACTAATGTGCAATATGTTGTGGTTGGGGGCAGGGGCCAGGGTATCGAATGTGTCAGGGCAGTGCACTTCTCATTCGCAGACTCTCGCAGTCTTTGGTGATAAGTACCATGAGCGGGGTGTCGAAGCTAAGAAGTCATTGAAGTGTAGCGTTGCGAACTTGCCCTCGACCATATCATGTTGGGGGCGTAAATCGTGCCAAGGACCATGGCAGGACTTAAATGCGCAGTGGATGCACTTATGCGAATCAGGCTACGAAGGTGTGTTTGAGCATCTGAGCTGTGCTCGGCTCATCTTCGGTTGGAGGACGGAGTGATGAGAATAATTTGCTCCTTCAGATATTGAATGATGGAGAAGCTGTTTGAGTCCAGTTAGTGGCCAATTTTCTACTGTAGGTGTTTGTTCCTGCATTGCATGTCCCCCTCCCTGCTTCCTGAAAGGTGATGTCTCACAACCTAAGCTCGATATGCATAGGTTTTGTTGTGGTAGGTGCAAGGGGTTGAATGCCATTTTCCAGACAAGTGGTAGTTCAGATATGGTGCTTCTGCTGCTGTATGCTGCGTTTTTTTTTTTTCTGGGCAGCGTGTTTGGATTTAAGGTGGGTTTGTTTTGACATGTCATATACTGATGGGTTTTTTGGTGTGGCAGGTTCCATAAAGAGCCTGGACATGAAGGGCAGCTGTGTTCCGTCAAGTCCTATGCTGATGCTGGATCACGCAAGTTCAGAGAGTTCTTCAATTTGCCCTCCAGGCTACACAGTTCCGCTGTCGGAGGTCGTGGTCATTAAAAAGATTGGGGAAGGAGCATTTGGGGAAGTCTCTCTTGCGATGTGCAAGACTTTTGGAAAAGTTGCCATCAAATGGCTGAAGGTGCGTGTGTGATTGAGTGGCAGGTCCGTTGGTTATCGGCTGACATGAGTAAGAAGTTTGGGTGCAGCCTATGATCGCGAATTCTTTGATAATCTCCAGTGCTGTTGCAGATGTTGCAAAGTAGATATGGATATGGATACTGGGTTTGACATTGAAAATCGTGCTTGCAGCCAGAGAAGCAGGAGAAAAACAGCGCCGATTTTTGGGCTGAAGCAAATATTTTAAGAAACCTAAATCATCCTAATGTGCTGCGCTTTTATGGAGCAGTAATGGATTCGTTCGAGGAAGGCAAAGTCAGGGGCATCATAACGGAGTACATGAGGGGAGGTTCTTTGTCAGCTTTCCTCAGGTCTGTGCCATGGATTGCTATAATGAAGCTGAGATTACCCTTTTGTTGCCTTCTATTTCCGGTGTGCAGCTCTTGACCTATGGCATGGTGAAACGTCAGCCTGTGCTGTGCAGTTTGGCAAAGTTTGGGACAGTTATGTGTGAACACAAGCCTGTTATGTGCAGGGCTTACCCCTACCGCCTCTCGCTACTGCAGCGCGCAGAGCTAGCACTCGGTGCAGTGAAAGGACTGGCTTACTTGCACGATTTAAACATCGTTCATTTTGATCTGAAGCCTGAAAACTTACTATTGGAGCATACAAGCATGACGCCACAATATGGCTGGGATGGCCAGCCACTTGAATGGGAAATGCCAGCCCTGAAAGTTGCGGACTTTGGACTGTCCAAGCAGCAGAAGTCAGCTTATGTCAGCGGCATGACTGAATGGAGGTGTGCATGCTACAGCCAGAGTTATGTCATCTTTTCTTTGGCCATGTTTTGGCAGGTTCTTTGCAATCGGTTTTGGTCCTGGTGATTCTCGTGCAGATCATTGCCTTCAAATGGCCTTCTGAAGTGCAGGGCTGATCCCGAACAGCCAATGTGCTTGGCTGGTTCTGAGGCAGCAGTAGGAGTGGATTCCTGTCCTGTGCTTTCATTTTTTGCTGGCTTACATGGCGGGACATGTCTGCTGCTGCATGGGCCTGGAATTTGACATAGTACAGTTGTGATTCAATGTTTGTTCCAAGTCATTCCTCTGGGGCCTTGGGTTCTGATGTTGACCTGTGCAAGCAGGGGCACACTTCCGTACATGGCGCCGGAGGTGCTGATTGATCCTCGCCACGTGGATGCTATGTCGGATGTTTGGTCAATGGGCATGTGCATGTACGAGATGTTTACTCGACAGCCTCCTTTTGCAGACCTGACGCCGAATGACATTATCTCATATCATGTGGTAAGGGCACCCTTTCTTTGTTTAAATGCCAGGAGTTGCCTATGTGGGGTTTTTTTTATTATTATTATTATTTTTTTTTGTGTCCTGTAGGGCCCCCCCCCCTCCCCCTCTCTTTTTGTAATTTAATTTGTTTGTGAATGACTTTTTTTTTTTGGGGGGGGGGGGGGGGATGAGCAGTATTCACAAGCATTTCTATGCTGGGTTTGCGGGGGGTTATCATGGGTAGACTGTAACAGTTATGATGGTGGCTAATGGGCATGGAGAGCAAGGTGGACATCACTTGCTAAGCGGTAGGGTTGGCAATTGTACGGTTTTGTATAGTGTATGGTATATGTATCGTACCCCCTATGCGTACCATACCCTTTGACAGGGTACGGCTGAGTGTACGGTTCGTTCCAGATTGGTAGCTGGTACACTTTTAGTACTGCACTGTCACTTGCAGTACAGTTCCTGGCACCAGAAAAACCAGAAAAAAAAATTAAATAATGAAATTTCATGACATTTTTACATAATGTTTGCCTCAAATTGGAATAGGTTGTTGGTTGTCTCCATTCGTAAGAAGATCATTGTGGATCTGCAAAATCTCGGGACTGTTGCCCGCACTTCCAGTGAACATTTTGGGACTTGATTTGAGAATGATGATAAAATCACTACTGTAAATGGATCCTCAATGCATGCACGTTCGTTTGGTGTGGTTCGGCACGTCCCTAGAGCTGTACACATCGTATTTTTGTATACATACGTACCGTACAGAAGGCCAATACACGGCACGTTGTACTAAAAGCAGTGCTTGTGGTGTTACTCTCCAGGCCGGGAGCTTGCAACCTCAAGTACCAGATGATTGTGAGCCAGATTGGCGAAATATAATGGAGCTCTGTTGGAATCGAGTACCCAGATGCCGGCCAACTTTCCGCCAGCTGGCTGCCATGTTAGAAGAGATTGTGGACATGGCACGTTGACAAGCCATTGCAAGCACTCAATTCGTTGGTTATATTCAAGATGTGGTGCTGGATGCCCCATTAGCAAGTCAAGTCCTTGCATATATGGCCTGGCTCCTGTGTCAAGTGCAGGGGAGGAGGGGATCCTCTGTGGGCACAGGTGGTTCTTTGGTGCCAGCTCCGTGCTTTTGGAAGCTCAATCAGTGCGATTGATGACTGTACTTTGAACTTTCCAAATAGCAGGGAAAGCTTGCAGAGGGGGTTTGGGGGGGGGAGGGGGGGTGTTTGCGTTTCATTAGGCAAATGTTGGTTGTCAGCATGTCTGTTAGGAGGCATGTATGGTTCTGTACCACAAAGCCGTTATTTTAGAGGCTTACCTTGATTTCAAGCTGCTTTACTACTCGACGTTTTTTGTGTCGTGTAATCATGTCATGCAACATTGATGTATGATGCCTAAACAGGGTCATCTAGTTGATTTGTGGTGGCTGTGACCTAGGCGTGGGTCTCTCGACTTCATGTCAGATCTTCATATTCCAATTTTGTATGTTAACAGTGCATCTGAATTTATTTGAAGGCTGTTTGGGAGGTTTGTCAAGAATTTGGGGCTGAAAGCCTCACAGGAAGCCTTTGCTGTATCGTAGTATTTGCTGACAAAATATGAAGGGATTTGAAGTTTGTTGGACAAACATTATATGATGGGACGAGAATTTATTTTTCCCAATTTCAAGGACTGCGCAGGAATGCGATAACTTTGAGATTTGGGAGAGATTTGTCCTATGAGCGGGTTGGTTTTGCCTACGGCATGTACTTGAAGGGCTGAGACTTATCTACAAGTGGTTTGGCGCTTCTTGTCCTTGCCGTCATAGTGGTGTCTGCACCTCCTTCATGCTTCCTTGTTGTGGGGCATGGGGCACTTTCATGGGGGGAGCCAGTGCTTCAATTGTGCCTGCATGTGATTGTGTGTCAATCATTTGTTGCATATGATGCAGACGTCCTGCATACAGGGGTATCGGTTATACATTATCACATTGATCATGCCACTGTGCCGTGCTTCTGGGGGTGGAGCAAGAGTTGTGGATATGCTTGGGGCCCTCATGGGCATAAGCACTCTTGCAAGTCAGGGGGTTCCATGGTTGCAACACCTGATCCCCAATGTTACTTTTTGGGCTTTAGCTGATCTTTGACGCTAGCTTACATGCTGATTGTAAATAAAAACTTGTGGTTGCCACATGGCGTATCTCCGCAGTACAGGATGTGAGACATCGCAGAGGTATCCATTGTAGTGGGCCAAATGGCCCCTAGTAGCGGATAGGTGTTGTGAATATTGCGGATTATTTTCGGCATTACTTTTGCCTCTTGTAAAAGGGAAAAAAACCGTTCGCCCCATTGTTCATATGTGGTCGCAGTGTACAGGTAATCAGACTGCTAAATGACAGGTCGACGCTGAAACTAAGAGTTTGGGAAAGTATGTAAGAGGTCTGGAATGCTCGACTTCAAAGGGATCCCAGCAGTGCTGGATGGTTGGTTTTGTGGTAATGAAATATGCATGGTTGCGGTACAGTGGAATGTGTTTCTACTAGTCAAAATGTCCCCTCCCCCTTCCGTCTCCCTCTCCCCCCTCCCCCCCCCCCGAGCATACGGTGGTAGTGGGTGTCTGGGATCGGACAGTAGTGGTCAGGGACCTGAGGTGCACCATACCTGGGGTGTTCACTTCAGACCCTAGTCGCATTTAACAGCACTCACACCACTGAGGCACAGCAGATGCACCATATATATGGGGGTTGGGGACTGGAATCATGGGGATCCCCTGCACATTATTCGCATTCTGGTGGCCGAGGAACACACACATCCACGCCCACGAAGAGAAAAATATAAAGGAAAAACTGGGAAGTCGCATTAAAGTGTTTCTGTGGATTCTCCACAGCAGACCCAGAGACAGGGTTTGTTTCTTCACTTGTCCCCCTTGCTTTTTCCCGGATGGTGGCTTACATGGTAGTTTGAACATGCTCGTGCAATTACCCCCCCCCCCTCCGCCCCCTCCCCCCAATTCACATTCCTGAGGGTTTCTAGCCCATATTTGGGCCATGACCATTTTGCTCAATTTCCAGATTGTCGGCTTATGATTATAGTGCCCCTTGCTCCAATCGCAGTTTCTCCTAAGCTGCACATGCATGCTCTTATGCCAGTAGGGATCAACAATCCCCTAGCCATCTGTCACCTGCTACTACTCGGGTTGGGTCCTGGGTCCGTAGTGCATAAATGTGTGATGCAACAGTTTTCGGTTTTGAGACCTACCCGAATCAAGAAATTTACCTCTAACAGGGTTGGCTCCTCCAGAAGTGCATATATGCAGTCCACATGAACTAAATATGCTGGGCTTAAAAAGCGGTATTTATGTATCAACTTCGTGATTCAAGTAGCATTTTGCAGCTTTAAGCGTCTTGTTACTTAAATTGAAAAGTGAAGCATATCGCCACTGAGAAGCAGGTATTTTGTCTCTCCTTGTGATGAATGGTTGCCGGCGACCCCTTCCTTTGCTTGGGCGAACATTATGTCTACTTCGACACATAGAAAGGCATGATTGTCCTATCATCCCTTTTGGGGAGTGACAGCTGAGAGATTCACTACCGCTACAACGCTGTGTCAATAGACTGATATGGATCAGTGAGCCCTTCCCTTGTAAGGATTAAGTAGCTAACTTGCTAGTTTCAACTACAAAGCCGCTCTCATAACATGTTACTCAATGTTGCACCATCATTCCTTTGTTATTCATCAGCCAGCGTGCTAGGATATGGCATGCGAGCACACTTCGCAGCAGATGCACCTCCGTTTTGATGAACTTAAAACTTCTAAAACTGCCAACCATGGTTTCCAAGCCGAAGATGAAGCACAGCGGAAAGCTTACAGCAGCTCTGTGCAGGAGTTGCACTCCTCGAGTGCGTCTTCCACACTATCGGAGCCTACCATCCCGGCTCCTCCACTTCCTACCCGTCCGCAAGCGATAACGGGGCCACTTTTCAACTTCATAAGCAACGCAGGACGTGACAGCCCCTCCTGCCAGCTTGGTACCTATGCGCAAATACGATGTTGTTATAGACTGTGATCACCATCCTCCACAGGCCGTTGCCTGTGGAACGCCTGGACCGCCGTCTGGAAAACAAAAAGATTGAAACCTTTTCAATCTTTCAGGGCTCAGCTCAGCTGAAGAGGTAAACCCCCCCCCCATCCCCTTCTCTCTCTCTCTCCTCCTCTCTCTTCTCTCCTCTCTCTCTCTCTCTCTCTCTCTCTCTCTCTCTCTCTCTCTCTCTCTCTCTCTCTCTCTCTCTCTCTCCTCTCTCTCTCTCCTCCCTCCCTCCCCCTCTCTCTCTCTCTCTCCTCTCTCTCCTCCTCCCTCTCTCTCTCCCTCTCTCTCTCTCTCTCTCCCTCTCTCTCCTCTCCCTCTTCTCTCTCTCTCCTCTCTCTCTCTCTCTCTCTCTCTCTCTCTCCCTCTCTCTCTCTCTCTCTCTCCTCTCTCTCTCTCTCTCTCTCTCTCTCTCTCTCTCTCTCTCCCCCTCTCTCCTCTCTCTCTCTCTCTCTCTCTCTCACACACACACACACCCCCCCCACAACACACACACACACACACACACACCACACAACCCCCCCCCCCCCACACACACAACACACCACACACACATGCATCCACGCACGCACGCACACGCACATGTATATGCACGCATGCACACACACACACACCACACACACACACACACACACACACACACACACACACACACACACACACACACACACACACACACACTTATGTGCGTTGACAGTAGCAGCCATTCGCTTCCCACATCTAACAGCGTAGGACCCGGCTGGCTCTTTTCAACGTCGCCAATGTTGGTCCCTGGTCACAACCGTAACCGTCAGACGCCAGCCTGCGTTCTAACGCTCGTGGTTCATGCTCTGTTACCCCAAAGCCTATAGCATACTTATATTCTACATTTTTAGCCTTCTAGTGAACGTCGGTATTTAGTTAGTGTGATTACCTGTCTTAGGCAATCGCCACCACTGACTCTCTCATCTCTTGTGAATGTCTCCGAGCCATGTATTTACTGATTGTTCTTGATGGCATAAGCTTATCTCACACGATACGAGCTCACTTAAGGGAGATTGTATCGTGCGAGAAGGACAACGGGTAAGCCCACGACTTGATCTAGTAACGGCTAACAGCTGGAACGTTACGTTACGATCAGTGTGTTTAGGAATTCCTTTCGGATCAGTTCCACTGATAATTCGAATCAGTGCCCCTGATAAACATTTGAGTTGAAATGATAATAGATCGCACGTTGTGCAAGGGGGCTTTTACTGGTGAAAGCCATCTTATAGCCTCGGCAGGTGCGAGGCGACGGCTTTCATAGGCGAAAGGGCAACGGTCCTGGCAGCCGCAGAGGACCCCTCGCATCCCCAAGAGAACCGTCGGTATGGACTCAAGAGTAGCTTCAAAGAGCTTGGTGGAGTCAGGAAAGCCACTACATGGGGCGTTAGTCAACGCACGCTTGATAGCGTTGATCAATTCATGAACGCCGAGTCACAGGCTGGTTGCCATGACCTAACGGAATCCTTGTGCATCAGGAGGTGCAAGAGGGCCTGCCAAAAATTTGGGAGAAACCCCGAATGAACCTGCGGAAGTAGGTGGCTGTAGCCCAAAAAGGAACGGAGTTGCGTGATCGAGGAGGGGATGGCCCAATCCTTCATCGCAGCAATCTTGCGGGCATCCACTTCGATACTCGGATCAAATTTGGTATATGTCCCTAAAGGGCCCTGGGAGGACGCAATGTGGCCGAGGTAAAGAAGTTCCGGTTAACCAACGTTGGGCAAACGACACTTCTTTAGGTTGGCGTAGAGATTGTGCTCTCTCAAAGGACTCGAACACTTGCTGCAAGTGCTGGTGATCATCAATGTAAGATTTTCACGCGTGGGAGGAGGGCCGCGACCTTTACATCGACATTGTTGATTCGTCACCGCTCACCGCCGCCTTGGCCAATTGCAATCTGCAGCACTTCGTAGCGCGTGGGGCCGCCGCACACTCCGCCCAAGACAAGCAGATCCGTCTTGTTTGCGCGTCCACAAGTGCCGCTGGCTTTCCCAGCCTTCTAATTTGCTTTTTTTTTTTTTTTTTTGGGGGGGGGGGGGGGGGTTGGGCACCTCATGATGCGCCGGCCTAGTTGCAAAGACTCCAGAGGCTTCTGAACCAGGCCATTATTGCCCAAGAAGATGTGGAGGGACATTGTGTGATGCCGTGGGCCGCTTCCGTTATTGCGGCCGCTGTGGGTCGCCAGCTGGCTGCTCGCCCGGTTCGACTTTCAACTTTTTTGGGTTTGGGTCGTTGACACATGTACATGAGGGGTCCAAGGTGCAGAGACACAGCCACAGCCCATGTATATGTCAGTGGATATTGAACCATGTCTTGGCTGTTAGTGCGCTGACTGATTGAATTATAGGGTGCCGGTGATACCGAGCCGATAACGTCGAGGCCCTGATTAATAAGCCTAGCCGATCATCGGATCCTTTCGCGAGGCTATCCCGTACCTGTACCCTCTTAACACATTTCAAGCCTCGAGGTTTGCCAAAAATTGACTGACAGGAAAGATAGTTGTAATGCACAGTTTGAGGCTTTCAGGCAGTCTTGTTTATCCTAGTGCGGCAAGAACGGGTTCCATTTCTCGACTTCCCTTGCGCCGGCCAAACATGGATAACCAGACCGCTCGGAGAGTAGAAGTCTTGAGTTCACAGTTGGTTGAAGCGCCGGAGGCACAAGGCCTTGCTGTTGATGGGAATTCCACTGCTGGCCACTCAAGCCTTTGGGATGATGTAAAAATGGTGCGTGATTTTTGTTTCCGCCTGTAGGGATGTGAAGCATCCCCGTTCACGGATATCTGTGTTTCATATTAATGTCTGCTGATGGGAAGGAGTGATTTTAAAAAGTGGAGTTCTCGAAGTTGCAAATTGATTGTGTAGGTTTCTGAGTGATAATGCGTACAATGTTGTAGGGATTTAGGCTACTGGCATGTCTTGCTCAAGCGTCTAACTCTAAATTGGGCTGGTTAACGATAATGTATTTCTCATAAACTTCAATGTCCGTGAAAGATGCTATTGAACTGTCCTGAACGTTCCCTCACAGTACTGCTCGCGTCCTGACCGGTGATCGGGCGACTGCCAGGGACCTCCGGATGCTATTCTGGGCATCTCTGACGCCTTCAAGAAGGATACAGATCCTAAAAAACTTAACTTGGGGGTTGGAGCTTACCGCACAGAGGTAAGTCCAGTTTAGGTCAACTGGAGAAGGGTGCATTGTGGTTTGGCCCGACGTAATCAGCACGCTGATCCCTTGTATCGCTATTTGGGGAAACTGTTTGAAACGATTGTGCTGTGACCACCAAGGTTGTGTGTGCCTTCTTGATGGTTGATACTGTTTTTGGGTGGCGATACACAGGAAGGAAAGCCCTATGTGCTTAAAAGCGTCAAGAAAGCAGAGCAAAAGATTTTCGAAGACCCTTCTGAGAATAAGGTATGTCATATATACATCCTATAGCCTTGGACCCTGAGACAATGGCCATGGTGATGGCCGGTCACTACTCCAGGTAAACAGGCGATGTAATGGCTGGAAACTAAATTCGCATACCCAGAGGTATGCTGCTGTCAGAATCGGGGCACTGGTGGAGTGAGCAGGAGAGCTTAGAGGCTTGAAAAGCATTGGCAGCCAGCTACAAGATAGTTTTAGCGAG